>WEIS01082514.1:6564-21081 GCA_013389965.1 Todus mexicanus
GAGCCTAAACCTCCCCTGATGGAGCTTGAGACCATGTCTTCTTATTCTGTCACCGGTTGCCTGAGAGAAGAGACCAACCCCTGCCTGTCTTCAGCCTCCTCTCAGGTAGTTGTGGAGGGCAATAAGGCCTCCCCTGAGCCTCCTCTTCTCCAGGCTGAACAACCCCAGCTCCCTCGGATGCTCTTCGCAGGACTTGCGCTCCGGCAGACCCTTCACCAAAAAAGCTAAACGACAACGAAGGAGAAAAACAACGACTGACACTAAACCCCGGAGGGTGGCGGCGGGGCTCGCAGGCGGGTCCCGCTCCCCACACACGTGTTTCCCCAGACTCGCCGCTTCTCCCCCAGCCCCAGCCCGGGGCCCAGCCCGGGATCCCGCCGCTGCGGCCCCATCGCTCCCATGCCATGCCGCGCAAGGCCATGCCGAGCCACGCCATGCCGTGCCGTGCCATGCCACGCCGTGCCGTGCCGTACCGTCGGGGCGCTGGGTCCGGACGCTGATGTAGCTCCGCAGCTTCTTCAAGGCTCGGTCTCGGATGCGCTTCTCGTTGGCGGCCAGGCGCTGAGCGAACTGCACCTCGGGCGGCTGCACGGCGGCGGGAGCCATGGCCCGGCCCTGCTCCCTTCTCCTTCTCCCTGTCCCTTCCCGGCCGCGCCGCGCCGAGCCGGGGCCGCCTGATGGCGTCAGCCGCAGCCCCGTCGCCCTCCTGCGCCGTCACCGGGGGGCGGGAGCAGCGGAGCAGGAGGAGGAAGAGGAGGGAACGGAGAGAGGGGCCCCGCCCCGCCGGGCAGCGGCGATGGCTGCGGGGGGCTCGCCGGGGGCGTCCCCCCAAACCCGGCTCGTACCATTTGAGAACGCATCGGTACGAACGGGGCCGGGGGCAAACGCCACCCCCCGCCTGCCCGGGACCCTCTGCCGCACCCCGCCCCGGCCATGGGGTGCCCCGGGCTGGGGGTGTGGGAAGAGAAGGAGGGGCTACGGCGAAAGGCGGGGCCGGTGACGCGGCGGTGGCGTCACAGAGACAGCGAGCTTTTCCCGCCCGCCCACGAGGCTGTCGGCGGCGGTGGTTGATTAATTAATTAATTACATTTAATTTAATTTAGCCATGCGGCGCCGCGCCGGGCTCGCTGGCGACGCGCAGGTAGCGCGCCCCGGCCTGGGGTTGTCCCTGTTCTCCTCCACCCCCAAAAATGGGGGTGTTGGGGGGGACCCCGCCGCGGGGCTCGGCTCCCCGGAGGAGAAGAGGGGCTTGTTTTTGGGGGCAGGCCTCCTGGGGACATGGAGGGGGCGATGGGCAGTAGCGGGGCAAGGAGGAGCTTGGCCCCCGGGGCTGGCCCCTACTACCCGTGTGGGGTGAGGGTGACGGGCTCTGCCCGGTGTCAGGGGGTGAGGAGTGTGGTGGGGATGGGGTAGAGGAGGGCAGAGGTACCCTGGGGCTGGTGGGGAGCAGAGAAAGGGCTGGTTGTGTTTTTCTGCTGGATGTTTATTGCCAGCTGGGGTCTCTGCCCGGTGCAGCCTCCTGCCAGGCCAGGAAGGGGGATTCAGAGCTGAGGTGGCTTGGGCATTGCGCAAGAGGACTGTGAGGATGAGTAAGGGAGTGGAACATCTCCCTTATGAGGAAAGGGCACACTGGAGACCAGAGAGGAAAACAAATGCCTTTCTCTTCTGCCAGAGCAGATTGCAATTTTTGTCCAAGTACTCTGACAAAAATGGTATTTNCACAGTCCAACTTCCTACTTCCTGTCACCTGCCATTACTGTAAGGGTCTGTGCAGAAAACTGCACTTCTCCCCTGTCTTTATTTGCTTTCAACCAAATGTTGTAGTACGGGGAGATGTTGAGTAGTTGCATAAGCAGATAAAATAAAGCTTGTCTGTTAGAACTGCAGTATTGTGAAGATGAGTGCTTACAAGGGGAATTCTATATCAGAATTCTCTCTATACTGTACATTTCTTATCTCAGTCCCCACCCTCCAGTAGTGTGTTTTATTTTAATTTTGCTTCTGCTAGTGAACACAGCTGGTTTTATGCTTATGCCAAGTTTTGCTCCATGATTTTGAGCAATACTGAATTGTGTCTCTTGTCATTCCTACCTGACTCCTGACTGGCAGATCATGGTCTTCTTCTGTAAGGGTCTATTGCCATTTATTTCTTACATACTTTCTTGAGACCTAAATGAGTTGTGTTTTTCCAAAATCGTATTACATGATGGTCCTTGGCCATACTAACTTTGCCGTGTGCACTTAGTAATGCAGCTTAGAGCATATAATTGAAATGAAATCTTTCTTCCGTGCCTTTATTGCAGCTCTGATGCGTCCAAACACAGAAAGCTGGAACTGGCCTGTTCTTGCCCTACAACTTCTGGGCTTGAAAAACAACTGGGAAAGAAATAGAGTAGGGAAGGAAAACTGAAGGGAAATGTTTACCCTGAAGAAGTAGGAAGCAAAAAGACAGAATTGTAGGAATTGGTTGGAAAGGATGGAAACGCCAGGATAGCATTGTCTGTACCAGTGATAACAATCTTCATTCATCTTGTGGAGCTGGGCTCGAGGAGATTGTTGGGATGGCGTGTTTCATACCTGTAGGAGGTAGTTTCTTGTTGTTTTCGGTGTTACCTTCTTCCCTTTGGAATAAGACGTGAAACATAAAGGATCTCATCTTTCCCGCACCGTTCTCAATGCAGTGCAAGCTTGTACTAAGATATAGTTTTCCTTTCTGAAAGCATATTAGGTGTTGAATGGTTTAGGCAAAGGACATTAAACATCTTTTCTGTCTGTGTGTATGTGGGAGCCTTTTTAAGATTCAGCAGTGTGCACATGTACATGCATCCGAAATTGGAGTTTAGAAGTGTTTTGGTTCAGAAATTTAAAATTTCAGAATTAATGCATGTTCTCTTGGACTGTGGAATTAAAGTTATTGCAATAGCTTGGCAGAAGAGGAAACTAGTAAACGTTTTTTGTTCTAAATTGAGATTAAATTACTTTTATGTGAAATTGGGTCGCAAATAGTTGAAAATATTTTTTGCTACTCACAAAAGATGAATTCTTTTGGGAAAAAAAAAAGATTTCCTCTAAGAGAGCTGTTGTATTTGAGCAAGGTGACTGAGGATCTTGCGCATATTTGAATTTATAGGGTAACTATTTTTAATCTTTTTCAACAGTCTTGAAACAGTAACTTGGCGTGTGCATAGCTGCTCACATTTTAAAATGTGGATGTTAATTTTTACAGCATTCTGAGATACATTGCACACATTTTAGGTGACAAAGCAGATGTAGAGAAGTAATATGATTTGCTTTAGGCCAGAATGGCGAAAATTAGATTACGGACAAGGAGTCCATCTCGGAGACTTTGGGGCTTAGTTATTACTGGGTAGTTCTCTTTTAAAAGGTTATGAATTCCTGAAATGATGTAATACAGAGGAATATTTTTGTCTAAGAGAATGGATTTGCTGTAAGACTGTAGCTGTGTCATTGGTTGCTGGTTTGTTTGTTGTTTTTTTTTTTTTATTTCAGAAGGCTGAAACCAAAGAGGAATTTGTTAAAGTTAGAAGGAGGGATCTGGAAAGACTGACAACTGAGGTTATGCAATTGCGGGATTTCTTACCCAAAATAGTAAATGGGGATATCCTGGGGACATTCCAGAAACTGGATGCTCTTGAATCAAGTGAGTAGTACCATGTTACAAGCTCTTCTGTTTTCTGCCAGAACTATTTCAAACAGCTTGTCATACCCCTATGGATAGCTGTAGAGTTTGTGGAGATATTCCAGATTAAACTATAATGTTCAGTGGCTGCTTCAGTAAATGAATGTTTTTTGTAATGAAGAAAAATGAAAAACTGCATTAGAAAGAATTAGACATGTCAAAGTAGTCTTTAAAAATATTTACTGTGGATAATAATATACTTAGTTCAGGTGGCAAGGGAGCTGTATCAGGAAACTGATTCCTCTTTGAGAAAAGGTGAAATCATTCTGGTTTTCAAAATGTCATTTTAGATGCATAGCAAAAACCCCCATACTAAATAGCTGTAGATAAAAAAGTTACAGGAAGAGATATTGTATTTAGCTGGTCTTGGTTTTTAGCTTGTGAGCTTTTATTGCCATAAACATTCATAATTAAAAAGAAAATTGAAGACTCTCTGTTATTTATAAAAGTATTTTTACTGTTTTCTCAAAAGTCCATTTTTTTCAGTGATACGATTCTCTGTGCTTTACTTTTTCAACAATTGCACCACTCTGAACATGCCATCAGGATGGAATCTGAGTCAGCTCCACCACCTCTCATGTTGCTTTCATGCAGCAATACAATTCATCTGTTCTCCTGTGAACTGATTTTGCCTGAAAAGATACAGGACAAGCACTGGGACAGATTAGAGAGAGTGCGTCTCTTCTAGAATATGAAGTGATGAAAGTTAATTTGCAACAGCTAGCTAAGAAAGAGTAAGATAAAGCCTCAAGGCCTGTCTCAAAATACTGAGTAATGTATCGGGGCAGAGCTTCTGTCTGCCTCAGTGATCCGCTCTTTGAAAAGATTCTTTCTTGCCATCTCAGCCTACCAGAGATGAGAAGACTGTCACCACCTCTCCTGCTGCCAGTGGAGATGTCATCCATGTCACAAGAAGTGACGTAGGATCTGGAAATGTTCTCTATTCTATGGCAAGGCACGAAGGCCTATTTCCCATTGTATTAAGTGCTGAAGATCCTCGACTAGTCACGTCCTTGTTTTACCTACTTTTATCAGTGCTCAGCCTCAAGATTTCTGGCTGATCCTTCTTACATTCCTTGTGCCAGGCATGAAGGAGACACTGCCAGGGCCTTCCAGCAGCAGGTTTGTGGCATCAATATGGGGATTTTAAGACTTTGCTTCACTTGTTCCACTAGCTGACTGGAATTCCCTGGGTTCTTGAAAGGAGTACTTGAAGCTGAACCAGCCTTTGAACTCCCTGGAGTACATCCCCGCAGTGGAGGTTTCTCTCGCAGTTGATGAGGTTCATTTAAATATTTATTCAGGCTCTTGCCAGTGTTTGCCTCTACAGCTGGACAAGTCAAGCGGTGATTTTTGCTGCTCCAATCTGCTCCTACCTCTGCAGCATGCAATAGGGCAGGCTGAAAAGAGGCTTTGGAGAATACAGCATGCAAAAGGTTGGACATCACAGTGATACAAGCAGTCTTCAGCCTCAGAATGGTGAGCTCTGGTGCTGTGTACTAAATACAGTCTCTTGGTGTTGGCATCCATCTAAAGCTTAGAGGAATCCTGGCAGCTACGGTAGATATTTCTTCATGTTGTCCTTACAGAAGCCTAATGAGTGATTAGTGTATCTCTCTACACTTTCATCGACTACTGCAGGTTTTTTTAAGTACCATAAACACAAAGTGATCAGCAGATTCTCCTGTTCCTCAAGAACTACACATTACAGTTAAGAGACTTTCCACACCTCTGGCCTATGTAGTTGTGAGACTGATGGGAGTCTTGAATAGCTTTGAGAAACCTTGAGATCTTTGCATGTTTCATTTGTATATCTAGGTCAATAAGGACACCCATTTGCTATGGGAGCATCCCATCGTAAGTAGTATCTGAGATGTGAGCCAATGCAACCTGAGATATGGCCAATGCAACCAACACCTACTTTTTGAGCTTATGGCAGAGTCTTCACTAAGGCTTTTGCCAGGGTAATTGCTCATCTCAAAAAGAAAGGACCTTTTTATTCTCACTGTCCTCCTCAGGAAGAGTGTTTGGCTCCAGGAATCTTAGAAAAATAGCTCCAACAAATTTTCTGTGTTACTATACGTGTGTTTAGTGGAAGATGATTGACTGGGAAAATCCTAGAAATTGCATTTAACATTGATCTAGCGTTCAGATCAGTAGAACTGGAATTCCATCACCTAGTGGCATTCATTGTAGTTGTACTCAGTTCTTCACCTCCCAGACCTTTGAGATTGGCCCTCTGGTCTGGAAAATCTCCTGATGTGACCTGTAGCATAGACGAGAATGAGTCTACCTCATGCCTGAAGTGTGGGCCTCCTTTCGTTGTGCCCAAATGCCTTCTTTTGCTTTTGAGTCTGCTGACTGTCTTGGGAGCAAATGCCACTCGTTCCCAGAGTCTGGTTTATCACTGCAGTGCTACAGTTACGTATTTCATGTTTGTGTAAGGGTGCTACTTCATTTTACTATTATTTTTTTTTTGCTCATCCAAGTTGATAGTGAAAGCAGCATCTTCACTTGACAGAGGCAGACGATCTGAGCCTCAAGATTTTAGTGTCAAGAGGGAAGAAACTTTCTTACCAGGGACTGGGACTTTCAGCCACTGGGAGAACCTGTCAGGCTTTCCTGTTTGCTGTGTGTAGAAGTGAGCAGCGCACCTGCAGTCTTCGGCGTCAGCAAAATGTCTGCTGCTCGTTCTGCTGCTGCGTGTCAAGAGGCCGTCAAATGTCGTGGCTGGTTCATGCAATCTGGAATTGCCTTCAAAGCAAATGTGTACACAGCTGGGAGAGCTTACTGGCAAGAATAGGGAGAGTTCCCACGAATGAGACATGGGTAGAAGTAGGTCTCTTTTCAGCAGCTTCCAATGTTACCCTTTTTATTTTGGTTGTGAGGGTTTTTTTCTTGTCCTTTTACATCAACACCATGATGCCTTAGAGGAAGTTGACACATCATTCTTTTATCTGGAGAACGTAAAGTACAGGTAGCATTGTACTGACATTCAGCAGTTAACATTACTCTCCTTTTCCTGGCTCAGTTTTGATTCCAGGACCTTTGAAGTCTGCCACTGAAGGATATGGCATCTTTGTGTGTCTGCTGGCTGTGCCAGTGCTGGATTCAGGCTGGATCCATCCTCTCAAAGGCTGGAGGTGATTCTTCTCATTCAGGAGAGCTTGTTTCCTTGCAGTGAGACAGGTTTTCGCTGGGTGAACTTAGCTGGCAAGGACAAACAGATTCTTGGTCTGTTGTTGATATGCAGAGCGTGCTCTGTTCATGCTCGAGACATCTTTCTGTCAAGCATTTAAGACTCACACCCGCATAATAATAGGTGCCTGGGACTGAATTTTCTTTACTTGATGGAAGGAAAGTAAGTTTCCTACCACTGACCAGAGTTATTCCTCAAGGAATATTCCTCCAGGGCTAAATGGAAATATGTTCCACCTCTTCAGAAAATCTACTTGTGACTAGATTTATTTTCCTTTACACTTGCTGCTCACAACAATGTGTATGTATTTGAGATGATAACATTTTGTAGATTAGGACCAAAAAAGAGAAGAATTTATTTCCCAATCATGTGGAATTACTAAGTGAAATGCCAGAATCCAAGCTTCTTGGATAATAAGGGCTGTTGGGGTTTTTTTAAATGATGTTGTCTTTTTATGATTGAATTTAATATGCTCTTTGGTAAATACATTCAAAAATATTGACCCCATGTAAGGGGAAGTATTTGAAGTGTGTTAAGCCATAGACCACACTCTCATGATTAAGCATACGGCGCTTGAAGTGGGGTGTAACTTACTTTGTAAGTTAACCAAAATGACAGTAGATGCTGTTTCGACGTAACTTTTTGGAATTACTTAAATGTGTTTCCTTTTTTCAGTATAAACACTAAACATCTAGAACAGTGGTTTTAAAAGTAAAATACAGTATGCAACAGCAGTTAAAAATATCCTTCAAAATTATTATTATTTTTTAAAATGAACACCATGATTGTGAAATATAATACTTCTAACTTGATTTCCATTCACTAAAATGAAGTGTCTGAACTGGAATGTGTTTCTGATGATATCAGAGATTATTTTTTTTAAGGGAATTGTAAAATTTACCTGTAACCAACATAGTGCTTAAATAGTTTGTAATGTCTTATAACACTTTATAACCACTTCTAAAAAATATACAGAGTGGTTGCATTTCATTCTTGCTATTTGTATAATTTGTAAATTGAAATGCTCACTTTTGACTAATCTTGGTATTCTTTTTCTTAGACTTTCACTATATTCACTGAATTTCAAAGGTACCAGACATGAAAACTATCATGAAAACAAAGTGGAAAATTGAGTAATTTTTGTAAAATCCCCGAGGAGCTGGAGCTCAGTTCCAGAACAGTATCTGATCAGCACGCAGTATTTAATAGCTACATGCAATTTGTTCAGTCTTTCCCTGTTTTAAATCAGAAACACCATGTTTGTTTGATTTCTTATAAGAACTGTTGAAATGAGGCAAATTGTGGTACAGTAGTTTAGCCACGAGGAGGTGATCTACAACAAGCAAACAGTCGAAGGACCTCATTCATGTAGCTCTTACTGCATTCTTTTCTCTTAGTCCAAGCTCGTTGGTTGTAACTTATTACTTCGTTTATCTGATTTATCCTACTGCAGCCATGGAGAAAAAGGAGGAGGAAATAGAGCACCTGAAAATGGATTGTGAACACTTCAAAGCCCGTCTGGAAACAACCCAGGCAGATTGCATGAGAGAGAAAAAGGTAGATTTGCTGTCAGAATATTGGCATTTGGATGCTTGAGTTTTGATAACAGAAGCTGTATTGATCAGTTTTACATGTTCATGTCACAAAGTACATCCTCATCCTGAAAAGTAATCTGGGATTTCTGTTCGTATAGCCAGATAGTGAGTAAATTACTTACCTGTGTTAAGTTCATAGTGGATGTTTCCACACACCCTGCCCCCCACTCCCCTCTTGATATTTCTAGAGCAAAAGGGTCAATATTTATAACTAGAAAAAATATAATATGATGCAATACCAAAAAGTATTCAATGTATAGAAACAGAGATACCAGCTGACAGTCAATCTCCGACTTAGGTACATAACTTAGGCACAGCTGCACAGATCTCTCTTAACTTCCATACTGTGTGAGGTGCAGTTCTGTGGCATTGCATTGCAGGCGTCTTGACAGGGCATGTTCTGGTGTTAAAGTTAAACCACAACCATTAGCATTTTTTTTTAATATTAACATGTTGGAAGTAAAATATTGGCTACTCAGGAAGCTTGTGGTCTAACTGCCATCAAAAGGTCCTTTGCAGAATCAGTTATTTTGAATTTAATGGAACTATATTATCTTCTCTTGTCCTCTTTGAAAATACAGTGTAAGCTACGCAATGTACAGAAAGACACCAGCTTCTCCTTTGGCTTGCTGGAAGCTGTGTACCTTTGTTTAGTTTTAATTGTCCTTGTCAATGCACCTATTGATCCAGTTGCCATGTACAACTGTGAGTCAAAGAACAATTACAAGGCTCCTTTTGCTCTGTCAGTATTGTATTTAGTGATTATGAGAGGGGAGATTCTTAACAGTGAAGGAATAGCAAAGACTGTCTTCTGAGACTGTGGGTCTTATATCAAGCTGTTGGGGTTCGAATAGAATCACACAGAGTAGTGGCTTAATTTTTGAGAGAGATATGAGAATCAGTCATGATTATTTGCTGCGGAAGTTCATTTCCTTGGAGCTGATAGCTGTCTTCAGTGGCCAGGAGAAGCTCACTTGGGTTCCAGAGTTAGCGTCTGCCAGCCTTGAGATTGCACAAAGACAGATGAACCTACAGAAATGATTTTCTTTTTAAAAAGGAATAAATGAAGAGTTCAGACCAGCAGTTCTAGGGCACATCTGCATGGACAAATCATTCTGAATTGAAGTTTGGTATGAATGTGAAGTATGATCTCTGTAAATGGAAGTTTTACATTAATGTAAAGTTGTCTGTCCAGATATTCCTTACTTCAAAATAAATTATCTTCTGGGAAGCTGTTGCAGTTCAACAACAGGTACTCATTTAATTTTGCTGTGCACCTAGGTCTTTAATCTCTGAGATTTAGTGTTGCTGCTTTATATATTAATGAAGTGAGTCCTACCTTTATTCATGGCAGGTAGTTTAAGATTGTGATTTATTTTGGATGAAAATTTTACTTAAAGCATGGATAGTTTACGAAGAGTAGTTGTCTTAGTGTTCCTGATCAAAGCTCTTCATCTCTTTGCTGTTATGCAGTATACGCTGATTGTCTAACTGGCTTCTGTGAATGCCACAAAGGTGTATTTATTTATCTGAGAGAATTGTGCTTATGGGCATTGTGAAATCCTTTAGCTCTTCAGGATAAAAGACAATGATGTATGTATATGTGCGATTTCTGTCCCTGTTAAATCACCTTGCATGGCGTTTTTCCTTTGGTTTCTGTCCTGCGATAGGCATCCTTGCGTGTAGTTTCTGAATTATTTTCTACGCATTTGTCTTCTGAAGGAAAAGGAAATGATTCACTGAAACAAACATAAAATAAATGCATTTTCTGATTGAGCAGTGCCCTTTTAGGAGATCAGAAATCAACAGTTTGCGTTCCAAACTTTCTGTGCAGTGCTCTATCGCTCATTAGGGAGTTGCCATGCTTTTTGAACCTGAGCGAAACTTGAAGCGCACATGTTATTTTTGGCTAACATCTTCTTTGTCTGTCCTTTCATATTTATGTACTCAAGCGCTGCTATGTTCTTATGCCTTGACTCTTGCCTGAAGGTGGTGGTGTTGCACAGCACAGCAATTGCTTTGTGATTTGAACTCTCAGGAGTCTTGCTTCCAGCTAGGTTATTTGCTTTTGCAGGCTCCGTTTATTTTCCTGGCTCTTGAATGTACTGTTTTGTTTTCTTTTCCTTGCCACGTACCTTTGTTCTGATGTTGCTTTTGATCTATTAAAAATTCTGGCATTTCTTGTGCTGTATTAAAAAATAAGTTTTCTGAAGACAAGGACAATGCAGAAAAGAAAGACAGGGACAGTATGGGAGTTAGGCGGAAGATGCCTGATGCACACAGTGGTGGGGAAGCTGATGGTCTGGCAGTAAATTATGTAAAAGATAAAATTTGGTTAACTTGTTAAAATAATTATCAAAGTATTAAGAAGTAAGAGACTTTTCCTGGAGCTTCTAAGCCTAGGGAACCAGCAGCGTCAGTCTTTCACATTTATTAAACTGTAAGGTGAAGGAGACTCCAGAGAGTAAATATGCACAGAAATCCACTTGATAAATTGAACTTGAACTTTACAAATCCTAGCCTGTGTGTTCCATTAGCAGCATGATAAAGGAATGCAAATCAGGCTGTCAGGTGTGATACAGAAGGCTGGGTGGGTAATTCATGACAAACACAGTACAAGCAGCTTTGTACTGGTTGCCGTATCATGTTATCTACATTTTCAGAAGAGTTTGCATTTCTATTGTCTCCAAACACTCCACACAAAACATTGAGGTGAAGCCCTACAATGACAAGTTACTTCTTTTAAAGTCTTGATGGGAATACCTAGTTAAAAGTTTTGTTCTGTTTACTCGCTTTCGGAATTGACGTACAAAAGATTCCTTCTTATTTCCCTAGACTTTATCCCAATAGCTAGACGCGCAGGGGAGGCTGGGCTGAGGGGGGTGCTCACAAAATAGGCAGAGCAAGATCCTGTTCTGCTGACATTGTGTGATCTGTGATTCTCTTTCTGCTTTAATAGTTGAGTTAGCATCATTTTTCTTGATTGGCCTTAGCAACACTCTACTACCACCCCACTCAGAGTTAACAAGGAGCCCCCACCCACCCTGAGAGACCACAGACTGTGGTATCCCTGCCTTCATCTCTCTGTCTTGCACAAGCTCCGAGAAGTGCAGCGGCTTTGGCTGTGACAGTTGGTAGGAAGCCAGTAAGATCTAGAA
The DNA here is from genome assembly GCA_013389965.1 of Todus mexicanus. Lineage (NCBI taxonomy): Eukaryota > Metazoa > Chordata > Aves > Coraciiformes > Todidae > Todus > Todus mexicanus. The sequence goes on from WEIS01082514.1 coordinate 18,217, forward strand.
TCATGCCTCATGGTATTCTTCTGTTCAGCTTCTCATGTGATTTGAAAAAAGTTCTGTCGAGTGGAAATTGGGTCCTGGTCATGTTGGATTGCTCTGTTCTCTAAGCTTTGTGGCAGGGACCACCGGGCATCTCACTTAGGTGAAGGATGCATGACGGTGGCTGAACTTTCTTGGTATGAAAGGCCCTCCAAACTTCAAACCTTAGGTGCGTTTTTCCAGGGACATCCTGTCTTGCCACTGCTGATCAGGAATATGCCAATAGAAGAAAGATGGAAGAGACAAGAGTATTTTAGATATCCAGCAACTCTACCACATTGGCTAAGGCAGAAATCTGTTTTGAAAAACAAAGCAACCGTCCCTTCCTAAAATATGTTTCCAGTATCTTTTGTAAGGTGTCTGGAAAGGCTGACATCCCTTCTCTGTCAGAGACGTGTAGCTATTTGCTTAGGAGGAGCAGAGTTTCCTATCAGACTTCTTCCCTAGGTGCCACTCAGTCTCGGTGAGTCACTTGGCCTGACCTTGTGGACAGGCTTCTGGTTACTGTCAACCTCCACAAGGTACTTACTACTTAGATACAGCTCAGGAGAGAAGGTATATATCTGAAACTGCTGTGAGTTTGTCACCCCACTCGTCCACCCCCCATTTCATAGATGGTCATGATGTTGTTTCTTGTTCTGTCCCTTTGCTTAGAAATGTGGTTTGGCTGATGAAGTGCGACCAAAATTTCCTTATGCTATTTCAGGAGAAACTAAACCTCCGCCAGCAGCTGACTGAGGCCAAGCAGCAGCTCCTGCAGCAAGCAGAGTATTGCACAGAAATGGGTGCAGCGGTGTGCACGTTGCTGTGGGGTGTATCTAGCAATGAGGAAGCTGTTAAAACCATTCTAGGAGGAGTAAGTATGGCAGGTGAATAATTATTGGTGGTAATGCTGTTAGGTCTTTAAGAACCTTTCTCTGTAGCACACTTTGATATAAGGATATATTTCAGAAACTAATTGGGCAGCAAAAAGTGTTCTCTGAATTCTGCATTCTTTGGGAGCTATCCATTCTCATCTAAGAAGTGTTGGAACTGTGAAGTGATATGAAGCAGGCTGGGAATAAATGCAGTAATAATTTTTGTGTTACCTAACAAGGATAAGCTGTTTTCTGCCACACATAGTTAAACTGAAAGCAAGGATACAGCTAGCACGATGTAAGTATCTTCACAAGCTAACAGAAGAAGAAAATAATTCTTGGCATGTGCAGCAGTTTCTATACCTGCAGAGAGCTTGGAGGAGCTATTTCTGTGGAAGGAAGATAGATTCATCAATTCTTCTTTAAATCGTTAGACTGCCTTAGTATTTGCATGAATCTTGGAAATTTAGAGAGCCTACATACTTTAACTCTAATGAATCTTATTAAATCTTCAGTGTTGAATATGGACAGGTAGCTGATTTGGAAAAAAGCAAACACCAAAACCACCAACAGAAAAACCCCAACCAAAACAAACCCACCAACAGTTAAAGAAAACAGTAGAACTAAAAGAAAACAGTAGAACTAACACAGTTTCACTGCCAACTGCAGCTGATGGAATTAGAAGAGATCAGAGAAACAAGCCTGATAAAAATACGATTTTCAGTCTTGTCACAGCCAACATGAGAAGGAATTGTGTTATTTAATCTGAGGGAACTGATGCCATGGTTTCCTCTGGCTTGATTTTTTCAGCAGCATGTTGAACAGCTGAGTGAATAGGATTAGTTCATTATAGTAAGAGGTTTTCCAGTCTGTGTTGCAGCAAAATTCAACTATATACTGGGTATTAGAAAGCTGTACAGTGATTCCTTTTGGTGATAACTTCTGATGATTCAAGATCCAAACAGCAGCAATTGCTAAGGAAAAAAGACTGTAAAACCACTATGTAAAGCAGTTAACATGTGAAAGAGGCAGGTGAGTACTGCAGAGCCCCCACATAGCAACAAAACCAGTATAAAATTACATTCCTTATTTTCAAAACAGTTTATAGCTGTAAGAGTTGACGATATTTAGTGACTAGCCATTGTTATTTGACAGGTGAAACAGTACTGAAATGGTGTGTTTCCCACAAACAAAATGCTGGCAGTGATGTAAATTACTGTTTTCCTACAAGATGAAAGTAAAATTAGTAGAAGTTTTGTTGAAAGCAGTCTTAAATATCAAAATTAAGTAGAATTATATAAAACCCAAACTGCTACCTGATGATTTGTATAAGGGTAAAAAGCCCAACTGTGAAGGTGCAATACTAGGTTTGTTTGAAATCCAAAATAATTCTACTATAGCAATTCTCAGTCGTCACCAGAGCCTGTTGAACTGCAATATTCTGGTGAAGGCCATAGCAACACTTTTTGCCATCGTTTTCTTGTGACAGTGCATGCAACATGGCAAGAAACATACCTGAGTTTGCAGCAAGACTGTTAGGAAAAACATAAACAGATTGTATGTCATTGCATTAACCACTGATTACAGCTGACAGGGAGTCAGGTTATTGAAAGATGATGGAGATTTGTCATACAAAGTTTTTGGTTGGGGGTATTTTTGAACAAGTTGTACTGCTTGTAACATCTTCTCTCCCCTGAGAAGGTGCTCTCAACTGCAGAAACTATGAGAATGTCAAGAGTGCTTTGAAACTGTTGCTTAAGCATGTGAGGAGGGGGCATCAATTCAAAATGACATCATGCCATAGGGAACAACTCTCAAGCTTTTTTCAGTCTTTGCACAGATACTGAAATAGGTCTTTCACACAGTTCTGTAATGCAGAAATGATGTCTGGAAGCAATATACCATTGTATCCATGTGTGTTGGTAAAGTCAAAACTCAAGCTGCAAATTTGAAACGTGACACAAGTAGTTTT
>WEIS01082539.1:0-16164 GCA_013389965.1 Todus mexicanus
CGCCGGGCTCGGCTGCCCCTCCTCCTCCTCGGCTTTATTATCTCCTCTAGCCGCTGTCCCCTCCCCTTCTCCTACCGATACCCCCTTCCTTCCCCTCCCGTTTTTCTTCTCTCTCCCACCCCAGCGCCCCCAGCCCGTTCCCGCTCTCCCCCCATCCCCTGCTCCCGGGCGCGGCCAGGAGGGAGGCCCCGCTGCGCGCAGAGCCCCTCGGCTGCGGGAGCAGGATCAGGCACCCGCCTCGGGCTGGCAGGTGTTTCCTCGTCCCTGGGCTAGGGATTTGTACACATGGAATTTATACATATAGGCTGGCGATATGTGCCAGTCTGCTATAGCTAGCGTTGTGTGGCAGCCCTCCTGGTCTGGTCCTGCCCCCCTTTATGTGTGTTTGTTTATTATTGTTTATTTTATTATTTATTATATTGTTTATTATTTGTGCCCCATTTCATAAAGCCATCTGCCCCTTCCTTGATTTAGCTGAGTGAGCCTTGCTTCCACCTTTGGCGGTGGCTGATTTGCTGCTGTGTGACTGGGAAATGAAGATGCAATACTGAGTGCTCAACTCCCAAGAAACGTCCACTCTTCCCTCTTGGATACACACGCTTTGGGAAGCAACCAAGAACGTGAGATACCTGCAAAACAGACTCTAATTTATCCTGTTGTGGGTAATTTAAATGACAAACACAGGGATCTGACACCATTTGGAGTCATGTTGATAGTAGCTGCAGGTTGCATTGCTACAGTTGCTACTCGAGGCCCCTGACAGGGTTGAAGCAAGCCTACGAACACTAGGCACTGTGGGATCGTATCACGAGAGGAAGCCTTTTTCCCAAAGAAATATTTCTCTCCTGTAATCATTTTGTAGTAGAGCATGAGGCATGACTCTTCCCCGTAAGACAACTTACAGAGTGATACGGAAGTCATGTGCGCTCCACTTCACGCCATTACAGAACACAGCTGTTGGCTAAAAAGGATACATCCAGTGAAAGCTGGAGAAACTCAGGCTGTCCTGTGTTACTGGAGTTGCAAGTAGCAGCGTGAACTCTGTGGAGCTAAAACCTTGTTCCTAAGGGCTGGTACAAGATCTTAAAGAGGATCCAAAGGCCTTAGCTTTGCATCCCAGCTGGTAGGTCCCATGTTTCGCTTCCTAAGTGATTCAGGTTGAAGTCTGCTGCCTGGTTTGCTGAATCACCTGTTACACTTCCTGAAGCAGATGAGTATTGAGATGTTTCTAAGCAGCTTCTCAGCCAAATACTGACTCATGATGATCTTACTTTCCTACTGATCTCCGCTGAGATCCCTCATAACATGGGAGTGCTGCTGACATTTATTGCCTGCATACTTGTGTTACAAGGTCCCAGCTTCAATGAGGCAGAGATCTGAGGGGAAGCAGATACTTTGTCACCACTGTGGTAATCTTTTTGTGAATAAGATTAATTTTTTTTAATATAAAAAAGAGGTTTCCATCTGAGATTTTCTTTCAGAATGCTTGCCAGAGGATAGTCCTTGGAGCAATGGAATATAGTAGTGTCCGAAGCCAACAAATAGGTCTAACACATGTCCCACTTCCCAGGAATTGTGTGCACCCTGGGTGGGCATAGGGCATGACACAGGAAAAACTGGCAGACACGCTTGAGTCCCCAAATGTAAACCTGAGCAACGTGTCTCACACTGTAATTGTGTGAAGCAACTTCCTAGACCAAGGACACAAAACAACTTACTTGCTGGAATAGAACCTTGCGGGAGTCTTTTAATTTTGTTTCATTACAAGTTGGAAGGGCTCTGGCAGGATGCTGTCTGCTGGCATGTGTACTTTCACACTGCTTTGATTTCAGTTCTAGCTATATTTGCAGGAGCTTCATTTTCTGACATATTTTTTCCTAGCACAGTTTTCTAACCCTTGAAAAGCCAATGAAAGGTTTCTCTTTCTTTTCTGTTATTACTGCCACCACTAGAGAGGAATTAGACCCTAAACGTAAAGCAGGGTCTTGAATCATTTTATTCAGCCGTATTCATTATCCTTGAGCCCTACAGAGATGCTTTCTTTGCAGTTGTACTTTCAAATTTCTGCCTTTCATGGAACATGGAGCAAACAACTGCAGGAAAGTAGTAATTCAGCTATTACTGCTTTCATATTTAAGCAGCTGGTGTAATTTTTGATTGGCTTATTAAATCAGTTGGACAACAGTAAGAGCTGATAATTTTTTGACTCTCAAATATTAAGGTTGGACAGAGTTCAAATGAATTATAAAAATTCTTCAAAATAAAAATGTTTGCATGACTAACGCAAACCAAACACATTTGTTAGCTCTAGTAAGTAAATGGTTTAATTATATTTTCATCAATTCCTTCTAGAATTGAGAACTGCCTTTTGAAACGTGTTTGGGTTTTTTTCCACAGCTAAAGTAACTCCTATCCTTTGGTGTGTTTTAAATTAATTTAAGAGACTAGGAGAAAGACAGAGTTTGCATTGTATGGTTAAAAGAGTCAAATGCAATCAATCATAAATACCTTTGTATCAAACTCTGTTCTGATTAGTTATGAAAGTTACTTCTCAACTGGCAAGTTTGCGGGACACAATACCCATGTAAGTGCAGCCTTCTGATTCACTCCTGAGCTAAAGAGCAAACTCTGAGGTTCAAAACAACTGTGAGAGCCTGTGCCAGCTATAATGTACCACAACCTACGACAATGAAATGATGTTTTCTTTGCATGTTGGCTGACATGAAGCAGATGGTGGCAGTTTTGATACAGCAATGGAACAATACAAGAGTATTAATGTGATAACACTAATTTTGCACTGGGAAACATATCAGGGAAGAAAGTGGACAGAAAAGGAAATGTGCCCTCAGAAAGACAGGTGATATCCAGAATCAGATGAATCCTTGAGCTGAGTCCATCTCCACCTGTGATGTAATCAGATGGAAGCTAATCTGATGGTGAAGCTAGGTGGAGCGGTTGGTGTAGAGCAGGAGCAGGGTGATAGCAATGTGTGGAAAATTCAAACTGCAGAAATCTCGAGGGGAGAGACTTTACAACTTGTTTTTCTTGCTTTCTTTCAGTACCTGAGGTGGCGTAGCCTAGCAGGAGTAAGATTAAGAATGCAACTTCTTGAGTCTCGTTTAATTTGTCAGGCTGTTACCCTCATGCCAGGAGATGATTAAGGCGGCAAAATGTTACTTCTCCATTAATCATTAGCAAAAAGATGGTCTCCCAGGGATCCTATTAGTGGAGCTTGGACTGTATTTTAGCTGTTCTGGTTTTCTGCTGCCTGATGCACACTATGAGGCGACGCTTTTCCTTCTAATGCTGTTAGTAATGTCTGCTCTGTATGTGCTGGTTTCTGTGGCTGTTCCAAAAACAGGAGTAGGAAATAAAAGGACGGAGTGGGCAGGGGACGGGTTTGAAATAATTTGGTTTTATACTTTTCCTCATAAAACCCATATGGAATTATTGTAGAACACATTATTTGCTGCTCCAAATTACACTGGGTCAAATTAATTCTTTTGTACTGCAGTGACCATTACTAGCTATGTGTTAGCTTTTATATCTGCTTTAAGTGGTAAGTGCAGAAGCAGCCATAGAAACTTTCACACCATATATTTTGAGTCAGCTTTCCTCCTAACAGCAGATATTTACTTCAAGTAAATGATAAAACATTCTGGTGTGAGTACTGGGAAAATATAATTTTCTTGACTTGATTGCTCGAATATTTCTCTCAAATGATTTTCAAATGTATACCATAGAGTTTCCACATTTCTCTAGATTAATTATGCATTTATTTTCACAAGAAAATGATAGCATTAATTTACCTTGTATGGCCATTCAAACCAAGACAGTTTTCAATTTAGTATTCACAGCTTCCTGAAAATGTATAGGTGATATTCAACATTAGCTACAGCCACAGGTTTGGCAAGAAGACCGCAAACAGCTCACAAATAGGAAGAAGTTAATTAACTCACTCTTCTATGGCATCATGTTTAAAGATGATTCTGAAGCAGAACCTAAAATCCCAACATCCATATTGGAGAGCAAGGCCTTGAATTGAATTTTCAAATTTAGTTTTAAATTGGATTAACCTCCCTGAAAGAATAATTTCCCAGATTCCTATTCGTGAATAATTTGCCCCCAGCTGCATGGAAGTTTCCTGCAATGGTGTGCTATCATGAAAACTTTGCAGTCATTTAGACTTCCCAGATTTCTCAGTCTTGACTTTGAACCACAGCTGGAATTCAGCACTGACTTGTCCTTCTCAACAGTCCAGTCCCCTTCCATGAATCTCAAGCAAATGGTTCCTAGTGAACCCACCACAGGTTTCACATAAACAGGAGGTTTAGACTCAGAACAAGGATATTCACCTTCCCAGTTTGTAGTAGAAAACCATTATGTAGCAGGCATCAAAGTGTCCTCAATGAGTGGCATCTTACTGATACTTTGTGACTGAAAATTGGGCCAGACCTACAGGTTGGGCAGTGTCCATTGTGCTTTTTGAGTGCACTGTGTGCAAAGAAATATTCAATATCGATATGTGGAAAGACAGTATCTTAGGCTTGCCTTTTTCTAATTTCTAAAATATTGGGAGTTCTAACACTTTAGAGTCACACCAGAATATCTACTTCATTTGCAAAGTGAGGGGCAGTACCTTTTGCTGCACTCAGAATACAGTGTTACTCCATTTACAGACAAGTATGTAAAGTGGATTGCAACCACTCAGCAGAAGCGGAGATGTGGCACTGGGTGATGATGGAAACTGGGTTTTCAGGAAGGGCTAATCACAGAATCACAGAATTAACAAGGTTGGAAAAGACCATAGAGATCAAGTTCAACCTGTAACCTACTACCTAGACTGTCACCAACCTATTACCCAATATTATCTCATAATCTAAATCTAAATCTAAATCTTGTTCCTGCGTACATCATCCAACCTCTTCTTGAACACCTCTAATGATGGTGACTCCACCCCCTCCCTGGGTAGCCTATTCCCATGGGGAATCACTCTCTCTATAAAAAAGTTCTTCCTAATATCTAGCCTAAACCTTCCCTGACGCAGCTTAAGATTGTGTCCTCTTGTCCTGTCATTGGTAGTCTGAGAGAAGAGACCAGCCCCCACCTGGCTACAACATCCCTTAAGGTAGTTGTAGAGGGCAATGAGGGGAAAATATTTTCTCAAATACTTTCCTGTGAATTCAAATAGTTTGAAGAGATCAAGAGAGAAGGAAGAATGGGCACAATAAAGGTTTGGTCATGTTACTTTGTAACATCAAGAGCTGCTGGTTGTTCTAAATAGCCACTCCCTTCAGCGGGGTGTTTGAAGGGTGCAATAACCACTCGTGGAAAGATATTCTAAAAAGTATTACTAGGCTGTGACAGCCAAATTGAGATCTCCTTCTTTTTAAAGAAGGTAGAAGCTCTTCCTTCAGTCCCTTTGGGTGTGCCAGACTTGTCCAAATAAGCTGGCAGCTAGTGAAATTGTGGTGGGTTAACCTTAGCTAAGTGTCAGGTACTCACCAAGTTGATCTATCGCTCCCCGCCCCCCCACCTCCCTCAACACGACAAAGGGGAAGAGAATAAGATGGAATCAACTCATGGGTTATGATAAAGGCAGTTTAATAGGAAAAAAAAAGAACGCAAGGCCATGTGCACAAAGCAGAAACAAAATATAGATTTGAATCTCTACTTCCTATAGCAGGTGATGTCCAGCCTCTCCCAGGAAGCAGGGCTCCGATATGCGTAGTGGTTGCTCAGGGGACAAACATCTTCTCTCACACATGCCCCGCTTCCTCCACTTTTCCTCAAGCTTTTGTTACTGAGCTGACATCATATGGTATGGAATACCTCTTCGGAAAATTTGAGTCAGCTGTTCTGGCTGTGTCCCCTCCCAAGATCTTGTCCACCCCGTCCCCCTGGTGCTGTGCCAGCCCTGCTCAGCAGCAGTCACAACACTGGTGCCTTATCAACAACCTAACAGCACAATAAGAGCTGCTATGGGGTACACTAAATCCATCTCGGCCAAACTCAATACAGAAATAAAATTATTTTCCACGGAAGAAAAATGTCAGCTGTGCACCAGCCTTTATTTGAGAGTGTTTTAAGTATCTGTTGGCTAAGGAGCCTGAGCAAATCAAGTGTAATACCCAGCAAGGATATTAAGTGTAAGTGCAGCAAGGATAATATAGAGAGAGGCTTCAAATTGTTCACACGGGGAATTTGTCGGTGACACTCCCCAGAGGAAAGAGCTGTTGAGTTTGTCACTAAAAGGGTGCAAATCCAGTCCTGCAGCCTTGCAGAAGCTGGCATTGGCATGAACCATAATGTCACTGGAAACCTCAGACTGCAAATGGAGTAGTAGCACTGAGTGGTGATTGTTTTATTCTTATTTACTCAAGTTTCTGCAGAGCCTCTCCACATAAAATCTGTTTACTGTGTACTCTGTTCCAAGACTACACTTTGTTCATGGTCATAAAACCTAGTTATGAAATCAGTATTTCATGTAACCAAGTATCATATTGGGTGAACATTTATCGCTTAAGATGTTCCTGGCAGAATGAGTCTGGAATTCTATTACCCCAGTACCTACATCTTAATTAAAATAGCTTTGACTTTTTCTTTCAGATGCATTCTCTTCTCTGCGGATATTACAAGATCAAGCAGGTACTGCTGTGTTTTAATCGTTTATAGGTAATCAATTTGGTTTTTAATAAACTAGATGCTATAATAGCTTAAAGCAACAACACAGGGCAATCTAAATGCAGTTAAAAAGGAAGGAAGTAGGCAGCCTCTCTGTTAGTTGTTCGCTGCATTAGGAAAGCTCTGTAAGATAAGGAATTAGTTCTATACATACAGGGTCCATTCAGTCAACTATAAATCTGACAAAATACAATATTTTGCTCTCCTCTATTCTTAGGCTTTGTGTCTATTCCCTACATTGCCAGGAGGATGGAAAACAATGAGAGGGAAACTGTCAGGGTTTGATTACATCTGTGGTATTAGTGTGTTAGGTAATAGTTTAATTAGGAGAAATCATGCTGAAATTTTAAATCATGTTTTGTCTTTAATAATAAAAATATTTTAGAATGATAAATAAATATCATCTCCATCCAGTAGGTGCTTTTAAATATGTCTAAGCTTCAACACAACCCTTTTCTGATGCATCATTCTTCCTTTGACCTTCAGTGCTCCTGCTGAGTTTTTTTTAAAATGAAATTGGAAACTTATCTCAGTACAATTATCCTGAGTTCAACTTCATTCTTTATAAACATTAATTCTGAAAGAGCCTGTTCTCTTGTTCATGGTTTGTTTTTTTTTTTTATTCTATCTAAGCACTGTGGACTCTAGAGAAGGTTCTTTCTAAGACTCCTCTAAAATTTTGACTCCATGGTATGATGTGGTCAGTCGCTGGTTAAACTGGAATATTGGTACACCAGCAGTGCCCACTCCCAATACCTTTTTACACTGAAATGTAAAATGCAACTGCAAATGTTTTGAGGCTTAAACCCTTCTAGGTTGGTACACAGCATCTGACTCACTGGCTGCTGCACAGTGCCTGTGTTTGCTGTTGTGTGTCAGTGAAAGAGGAGAAAGCAAATGATATCGTTATTATGCAAAATCACTTCCACCCACCCCACTGACTCACCAGCACGTCACCAAACAGAATTTACATCAGTTTCAAAATTTATCTCTGTTATCCATTCCCATCTCAGTAGATTATTTATTTCTTCCTTCCACTCCTCCTTTGAATGACGACAACAGGGCTACACATTTTCTTCTCAGAAGCGGAGCAGGGCTGGAGGCTGCGCCTGGCTGGTTCAGCTCAGTTTGCCAGAAGCAATAGTGTTTCTTCGCTTATGGATAGAGCAGAAATGCCATGTTGCAAGGGCTGCATCTTTCATTTCCACTGAATGACCAAGCCCTGTAGCTGTGAAGGAGGCTTTCTTATTCAGCTAAGATTTTTTGGTCTCTATTACAAGCAGGTCCATTCATTTGTATCTTGAATCACCTGTGAATTAATGTCAGTCAATGCTGATCTCCACTTGCCATGATGTGCCAGTCTATAAAAGGTGAAAACTCAAGGGCTGCTTAACTTAAGACAGATTCATTTGTCTCAGTTTAAATTTGCTACTGCTTTTAACACCTTGGTCAAACAAACCACAGTGGGAAATCAAACAATTCAGGAGAGGAAAATAAAGACAATCAAAGAGAATCTCTTTCAGAATAGCTTTCAGAATAGCTACTAAAACTGACTTTGACCTGTTAATTATATTAAATAATTAATTGCAATCTTATTTATTTGATGAATTCTATTAAATTATTAATTCCATGGTGCTCTGTTCTGTTATACTTTGTGTCTAAATGTGAGTAGGTGACATTTAAGTGTATTTGAATATTTGGGCTTAAATTGAGGTTGGGTGGATTTACAAATCTGAACATCTCCGGAAATTTGGAGGTTAAGCTTTGTGCCTATATTGGGTTTGGCTGGGCTGGAGTTAGTGTCCCCATAGCTTGATAAGGCATCAGTGTTGTGACTGCTGCCGAGCAGGGCTGGCACAGCACCAGGGGGATGGGGTGGACAAGATCTTGGGAGGGGACACAGTCAGGACAGGTGACCCAAACTGTCCAAAGAGCTATTCCATAGCATCTGACATCAGCTCAGGAATAAAAGCTGGAGGAGGAGGGGAGGGGGGGGGGAGGCATCTGTGGCAGAAGACGTTTGTCCCCTGAGCAACTGCTACGCGTATCGGAGCCCTGCTTCCTGGGAGAGGCCGAACATCTCCTGCTATGGGAAGTAGAGATTAAAATATATAATTTTTTTTCTTTGCTTCCCTTCGCACATGCAGGCTTGCTTTCTGATTTTCTTATTAAACTGCCTTTATCATAACCCGTGAGTTGATTCCATCTTATTCTCTTCCCCTTTGTTGTGTTGAGGGAGGTGTGTGTAGTGGTGGTGGGGAGAGCGATAGAGCAACTTGGTGGGTACCTGGCACTTAGCCAAGGTTAACCCACCACAGTGCCTCATTGCTCAAACCTGCAAAAAGGGAATATTCCAGCCTTTAGGTTGCTGCCAAAGTAAATAAATATATGGGATGCTGCGCTGGTATCAAAAAGGTCTGTCAAGAGGAAGATCTACCCTGCAAAGGAACCCAACTGCTCTCGAAGGCATGTGTATGTGGAGCCAAGGGAGCACTGCCCTCCACAGCAGCTGTCCCTCAGAGAACAGGGACTCCAGGGATTCCCAACTGTGATTAAATTTGCCTTCATCAGTTTTCCTCATCACTGACGAAGCTCTCAGGTCTGGGTCAGTCTGGAGGCCCAAACCTAAAGAAAAATCCTCCAGAAGAAGCTTGACTCACCTGCCCTATATTCTGGGCCACATGTACTGAAATATGGAAGTTAACCATCTCTTCCAACATTTTTCACATTTATTTATAGACAAGCACTTTCCCTCGGACGTGCTTATATTCATGCCAGTTTTTAACTGTCAGAAAATTTTTGTTTGTCTTCTTCAGCAACTTTTCAGGCCTTCGGTTCCACATAAAACAATGTCTTTTTTAAAAAATCAAAGGTTTACCTTTCCCTGGGAATTGTTTGCAGATGATATATATTGTTTACAGATTGTTTGCAGAGATAGGTGTTCCGACTCTGACTCTATGCCTTCCTTTATTGCCTCTTTAAACAGCTGTAACTGTAATTACAATTAACCAACAAAATGAGACTATGCAGGAGCTTCTCATCATCTGGAAGGTTATGTCTCAGACTCAGCTGAATACCCTTCAACAGCCCATTTTCTTCTTGATTAGTCATCACAGACATTTTGAACAAAGATCTGGATAATAATAATAATAGTTAATTGTATTGTCCTTGTATCAAGAGCTTCATCATTAGGTTATGAAAACCCATTTCAGTATAACTAACTTTTTTTTATCAGAGTGATGAATTGTTCTGAGTTTAAAAACAATTATTACAAGTTTTCCTGCTCTATGGTGTGGTTGAATGATGAACTGAAGTTCCTGCTTTTTTACACACAGTACCAAAACTTCAACCTAAACAGTTACCAAATTTCATGCTAAGATATTTTAAATAAGTTTATCTTAGAACACTGTGACACTTGTTCTCCTCTGAAAGCCCAAAGCAGAGGAGCTATACACTGAATAAAAATCTGTTCTTTTAAAACACTACGGTTTTCCATTCAGATTTTCTTCCTATCTACTTCTTGTTATTTTAACCTGTCAAATCCCATCTGATACGAACTTGTGAAGAAGTTGGTTCAGTAGGATGCAGTTGATCTCAAATGGCTGAAAACTCACGCTAACACAGATGAGCCAAAAATCAGCCAAACTTTTGTTTTCATTTTTAAACTGCACTAATTTAAGTATGACTATGGCTTATTGAAGTGTTCATCTGTTTAGCTGTTTAAGACGATGTGTTTTTCCAGCAAATAAGCACTAGCTCAGTGCCATTTTGAGCCAGCTGCTTGTTAAGTTACTTGCTGAAACTCTGTGAGTTTTGCTAGTCGTAAGTGTCCTGTTGGGCTTAAAAACATTCACTCTCCAGTCTTCATCAACAGAAATTCAGTCATGACTGAATACAACATAAATGCTATGTAAAAGATTGACAGCTTTGAAAATCACCTTCTCCTAAACCCTATCCTTACCTCCTATTGTTACTTGGTTTTAAAAGAGAAGCAGTTTGTATTACATATGTACAAAACCATAAGAGAGCTGCCTGGGAAGAAATTGTACCACCATGACGTGCACATTTTGTTAGCTGTCTTCCACTTTGGGTCTCCTGCCTCGTCCTTTTGGTTCAGGAGATGAACTCACCACACTAGAGCTCTTTCCTTAAGAGTACATCAGGGACTGTAGATTAAAATAAAATAGTAATAATAACCTTCTTTCTGACCTTCTTTGATGCTAGCCTAGTGCATGAGGAGAAATGTAAGAGATCTGTAGAGTCTGATCAGACCCAGGCCTCAAGGTGAGGAAGAGGGGAAATTAAGCTCTGGTGACTTCTGGCAGTGAAGATCCTCATGCAAAAACATGAGTAGTTCTGTTCAAAATAAATCAATAGAGCTGTAAGAGGAGGTTAATCAAGTCAATTCTGTCTCTGCTAAAGCAACATTTTTCTTTTCCCTTCTTCCAGGAAGAGAAGTCTCGAAGGTTTGTGGAAGATTGCATTGCTGTATGCAAATAGCATTTGCCTGTGAGGAGCAATCCAGGAAAGGAGGGAGGAACTCACACATGACCATAGCATTAGTGACAATTTCAAATGCTTTGGGGGCTGTTTTTAAGCACAATGGTATGAGCACTTCATGTTGGTCAGTCATATAGCCTTCTGTAACTGCAGCCTGGCTACAACCCTGTCATCACGAATGCCATTGCAAATCAGAGAATGGGAGAAGCCTAATTTCACATGGCGCCAGTATGTTTCTTCATCTGCCTTGAGGAAAGAGAAAGACGGGGGTAAAGAAGAGAGACCAGAGAACAAGAGCTATCATCCCAGTATACTTAGAGAAAATGCATCTCAGCCATGATTGTGGGGGTTACCCTGAGTACCGTGAGGAGACACAGATTAAAGAATTATTTTAATGAAAAATCATCCATCTCTAGACATCACCTAATACAAGCAAAGTCTGCTCATTCATGCCAAGAACATTTCATGAATTTTGGATTTACTCGGCTGCTGTTTCTGGAAGGAGCTGTGATACAGACCAAATCACTGCAGGAGGCCATTGCCTCACTTGGCCATTAATTCTATCCACAACATCACTTCAGCGCACAGATCATTTATCTGCATTCTCACTCTGCACCTGGGACCCTCACTGAGCATCGCTGGTTCCTTGCGCTACATCTGTGCAAGCAGAGCAGCCCAAGTCAGCCGGCCACAGAGGACAGTGCACCAATAGCTAACGGCATCGGTTGTTGTTTGCTCTTTGTATTCCTAATGGCTGAGACAAAGTCAGGAGCTCAAATCTGCTGTCATTGACATATAATATTTGTTAGTTTAGGGCAAATGGCAGTAAGGAATTCCTACTGGGCAGGGTTCTGCATCACAGACATTTCTGTCCGTGCAAAGATTACTCATTGTGGTCTGAAAAAGTAAATTTGAATTTAGGCCTTACAGTGTCTCTGAATGTGCTGCACACTTCTAAGCAGTCTTGATGCCCAGTGTATGAATGATAGGCTGTTAAAGCCTGTGGTGCCCACAACAGTCCCAGCAGTAGTACAGACCTGCCCCTTTGTGATGAATCTCTCTCTGGTTGCATTTGCTCTGTATTTCCTATTGCATTCATCTAAGCACATGATGCTTCTTTTCATGCTTTTTTCTGGCACCTATTTACTGAGCCTTAACCTTGAGCTGAGCTGTAAAAACACTGCTATAGGTAGTTCTGATCCACAGTTTTGCAGGGGGCAACTGGAATCTTGGGGCTGGTTTGGCTTCAGCAGCTGGTGAAAACTTTGTCTTTTCATCTTTCCTCTTCAAACATTTGCTGTACTATTGGTAACTAAAATTCTGTATATAATTTACTGTTTCAAGACACTTAGTGGAGCATACTAAGTAGATTGAGCAAGTAATTGGTCAGTGTACCCTTTGTCTTAGGATGCTTTGAAGCTTTGATGACTGCTGAGGCATGATGGGCCTCAAGGTTTGTGCTCCGACGGTTGGTCCAGGTTGGATAAGCTCTTTTGAGCAGATTACAAGCAATTAACAGCAATTAACAGTACAGTCAACAAGCACATTATGAAATATAACCAATTCTAAAACAGCATTGTCCAAGAAATAGTTTTACTAATATCTACAAATTCTCACATGGGTCAGTTTGACAGGTTAGGTTGTCATTTAGTTATGGGAGATAAAGACAGGGATGCATCTGAATTTAGGGCAACCAAGCAGGGATTGCAGATACCGAATACTTCAAAGAAAACCAGACTGCTGAGAAGAGAGGAAGAATAAAGGTTAGCAACATGAAAACATTCAAAATTGCAGCCTCTGGTAGAGCGGTAGCTTGTAAATGGAAGAGGAAAAAGGGAAGGGAGAAGTGGAAGAATGTAAAAGAGTGAGACCAAGGAGAAGATGCGAAAGTCGGAGTAGCAGAAGGACAAAGAACTAAGCGATTCAGTAAAGAGCATGCAACCGCCTACAATGGAGTGATGCAACCAAGTTGATGTGATAGAGCAGAACAGGACTGGGGAGCAAGCAGGGCTAAGCTATTGCCCTTGGCTGCTCTGATGTGGAAAACAGGTCCTTACTGAGCAATATTGTTCCATATATCCCAAACTGACATTCGTTCTTATTGTTGCTTTCTCTATCATGTTTACAGATGAAGTTAAGTTGAAAACAAGTTTTCTGTCAGCTGAAGCAGGTAACAGGTACCTGGCAAAGCAGGTGGGTTTCAGCTGGACCAGTTGGCAGATCTGCCTTGGACTTATGCTGTCATTGACACAAGGCAGAGAACGGCAAATCAGATTTATGCAAGAATAAAGTAACGTTGTAATGTCCACAGTGGCTCTGTCCCCAGAGAACATCAATTTCTTCTGCAGAGTCTGGGAAGAAAAGGTAAGCCTCTGCCGGGCTCTATTAGAAGTTATCAAACCCTTACATTTTGAATATTTAACTTAAAATCTAAGTTGGTTGTAGAAGGAAGACTTGATAGCTCAGGAACTACAGGAATATTTTCACACATCAAACAAAATCAGAAATCCATTTAAAAAAATAGAGAGAAAAATATTAAAAGGTTTGAGATAATGTTTTAGAGCCTTCAGCTGCAGGATTCCTCTATCTTTTCCCCATGTTGTGGTGGGTGTGAAGCAGGACTGTATATTGCAAAAAGAGATGTTACAGAAGGTTGAAAGTTGAAGATTTCTGCTTTGATGGAAAAAAGCACATGAACCCTAATAATCCCTTCATTTAATATTTGCTAAAATCAACAGAAATAATAAACAGTGTTTTCAAAGAATCCACTTTTGAATTATTGAAATCCTAGAATATAGCTGAAATTAGATAGATACAATTTTAGGTAGCAATTCTGAGTCCACCAGAATTCTGGTCCACTGTCAGGCCATGCCAATATGTTCTCTCCAGCTGTTCACTGAGAGGTTGAATATGTCTGCAGCGCCATATGGATCTCTAGGGAGTATGGGGAAGCAAAGCATAATAATTACAGACAATGTTAAAGAATTTTTTGGTATTATGAAACCACGAGATGAAATCATTAAAAGATCAAACGCTTTAGTTCAAGCCCAAATAATTCAGCAAAGGCTTCATGAGACTTTTGCCCTGGCCGCTTTCTGAAAGTAGCTCCAGATCGCTCTCTAGAGGTGAAAAGAAAAGATTTCATTTCTGAAGATTGTTCAGTGAAAACAATTTGTTTGCACACACACACAGACACATGGCAAGACAGGAGAGGTTATTAATGAGTCTACATAGGACCAGAGCTAAACCCACATTCTTTAGAAGAGCAATACTGGGGCCAATAAATAGGGAACAGCCCTACGACATTGTGGATGCTCAGGCTTCCTTTTGTAATTCTTGAATGTAAAAGCACAATTGTCTAATCAAAGCTGTCCCTCCAGCATCTACTATTTCTTATCTTCCCCTGTAGTTTTTCTGATGACTCTGTCTAATGCAGAGCTCTCCAAAAGTGTCCACATAGCTGCAGCTTCTCAGGTCCTACGAGCACCACCATCTAGCCCCAAAGTCTCAGGGAAATATAAGAATAATCTGCTTATGGATTCAAATGAACCTCAGAAAAATCACATTCAGTTCAACGAAGTTGCAGGAATTCAAATACTACACTTGTATTTCCCCTGACTAAACAAAATGTGAACTTCTTGGTGATACACAAGACCCAGACCTTTACAAGATGAAGTATTCGTGAGTTACTTTATCTGTGATTCTTGCAGTTAATGCCCCAGTACAGAAGTTGTAGAGTTCATTTGTTTATCCTAAAGCAAGATTAAAAGATCTCAGGTGGGGATCTCATTGCCATGAAGTGAAGGGTGATGCCATTTGCTTATGACTTGTATTGTGCGCTTACAGATATTTAAGTCAGTATAAGATAAACTATAAACTGTCTGTCTGGAGATAAATACTGAGCTGCTGGCAAACGTTAGAATCTTTCACTCTAAGAATCCAATCCCAGTCAGGCAGAAGACAAACACTGCATTTGTTGACATAAGCAGNAGGTATCTGAGAAGTTACTTTCTAAATGCTTCTGCTCAGGAATCAGTCACTGCATGCAATGTTTTCCTGTATCTAACAGTTCAGCAGAACATTGTCTTCCAGAAAGCTTTCAAAGTCATTAATATCTGTATGAAAGTTAGGCATACAGAGGCTTAAAAGCTGAGCATTTTTAAATGCTATTACATTTTTAAAACCCCCACAAACCCCAAAGATCTCACATCTGCTGCGCAGTGTAGATTGCCATGTTTAACAGCTGTACTTCTTAAAACAGAAGTGGCCCCAGAAGCAAGTGCTTGAATACTATAGGAACACTGTCCCTCCTCTGCCCAAGAACATTTGAAGTCTCAGGAGCATCTTACCAATGTTTACAAACAACTGATGGAAGAGCATAAAGAAGAGGGAGCCTGACTCTTCTCCGTGATGCAATGGGTGCAAACTGAGTTACTGCATGTTCTGTGTAGATTTAAGAAAGTAGTTTTACTGCACAGGTGTTTGAGCACTGGAAAAGGTTGCCCAGAGAAATTGTGGAGTCTCAAGTCTTGGAGACTTTCAACACCTTACTGGACACAGTCCTGGGCAATCTGTTCTAGCTGTCCTTCCTTGAGCAGGGGGGTTGTGAACTAGAGAATCTTCAGTGATGCTTGCCAAGCTCAACTACTATCATTCTGTGAAGTGGTCTCATCAGTGCTGAGTTGAGGAGACTAATGACTCTCCTCAACCTGTTGACAATGCTCTTCCTAAGGCATGCTGTTGGCCTTCTCTGATACGAGGGCACAGTGTTGTCTTACACTCAACTTCTTTTCCAAAAGGAGGACCAGGTCCTTTTACTGTAAAACTGCTTCCCAGGCAGCTGGCCACCAGTCTGTACTGGTCCATGTTATTCTTCCCAGATGCTGGACTTAACATTTCCCTCTGTTGAACTTGATGTTTTCACCCTTTTTTTCCAGTCCTCTGAATGGGGCCATAGTGTATGAGCCACTCCTCCCAGTT
>WEIS01082542.1:0-16604 GCA_013389965.1 Todus mexicanus
CCCACCTTCCGAGCCCCGTGGCTGCGTGTGCGCGGGGTTTGTTTTCCCTCACCCACGTTGTGAGTTTGGATACGCATCATATGGGTAAATCGAACGTTAACACCAGTTGTGATTATCCTGCCACGACTTAACAGGAAGGGAAGGCTCTCCACAGAATGCACCAGGAAAGCCCATCACCCCTCCCTGCGTAACCGGGGCCGCAAAGTCTCACGCAGTCACCCAGCACATGCACGGAAATCACTTATTTTCAGAAAAACAGTTTTCAAAAGTTTGCAAAGCTACGTTAAGTTGGCGGAAGATTGAGCAAAAGTGAAGATATTCTAGAAAAATTTAAAATTGGCAATGTCTCTGTCTTGTTTAGGGTTTAGCTGATGTGGTGGTGGTAGGTCATAGGCTGGACTTGATGATCTCGGAGGTCTTTTCCAGCCTTAAATATTCTGTGATTCTGTGTTTTCTTTTGAAATGGGACCCCACCGTCTGAAATTAAAAACTGCGCTTGCATCATCAAAATATTCTTTTAGAACCAAAAATACTCTTTAGCTTTGTTTCAAGAAGATAAATGTTTCCATCGAATATGAAAACCTTCTTCCAGGCTCCAGTTTTCCTGGCCAGTCATCAAACCAGACCTGAGCAGTGGCTGCATCCCCCTGTATCCAGGCGCGATGAGGTGGTGCCAGGGTGGCCCAGGGCTGGGGCGCTGTGTGGAACTCTGAGTCTCTCCTGCCTTGTCTGGTTGTACCGTTCCCTGGACACTGTCACCTCTGGCTGCTGTCGCTACTCGATGCCGCAATCAGGCTCCTTTTCCTTCAGCTGTTAATGGCCACAATGAGGCCTTTGGTCCTTTCAATTACACCGCAGTGAATCCCTTAATCTCTTTAAGTAGCTCCCCGGTTCTCATCTCATCATGCTCATTACCTCATGTAGCATCTATATCCCAATCCTAATCTGGGTTGAGAGTAAATAAGTTGTTGGGGAGGGGAGGGGTGTGTGTGTCTCTACTTTTGTTGAGTTGGTTGTATCTGTAAGGAAACAAAAGCCGCATTGTTGGTGGCGTGTTGTGCGTCCGTGAGCGTGCCTGTTTCTGTGGTGCTGACAAGCTGTCAGAGAGACATCAGAGCACTGGGAGGTGCATTATCCTGGCCAGGAGCACCGGCTCCTTCTGCGTACAGCTCGGGAAAGCCACTTTCCCTCCTCGGTCTGGCTCCTCCTCGTAGCCAACGCATCTGTGGCAATGGGGTGATACCTCCTCAGACTTGCTCGGGGTGGCTTGAGGCCACGTGCGCGACCAGACCAGGGACAGGGGCTCTGCTGGCAGTGCCTGCTGGTTGTCCTCACCAGACCGCGGCGCTGGCTCTTGCAGATGGAGCTTGTACAGATAACCCGGGGCTGTCCCCGAGCACATGGACTAACGGGTTTAGGACAGCAGTGCCAGAATCCTAACGAGATTATTTAACTTTGAAGGGGGGTGGGAAAACATTTTTTTCATGCATTTTTATTGATTTTCAATATTGTGCAAAACCCAGCCATGTACAGCAATAACACGGAAAAAAGAGACACTCATTGAGAAACAATTACAGCTCCAACACCCCGGTCTGCATGTCAAATGCGTGCCTGGCCCGCCTGCTCTGCTCAGGACTCCTCAGCTGGGCACGCTCGGGGATTAAAACCAGGACATGATTAGATGTCCTGCTGTGATTCTGCACCCAGGGCTTTCCTCCCTGACGTGCCATCAGAGCCTCCAGTCGCTGTCTGTCCGTCCATCCCCTTTCCAAGCCATCGGAGTATTGTTGGGAAGCAGAGCAGGATGTGACCCAGAGGAGTCCCCTGATCAGGGACGGCCTTTTGTGGGAGGGCCCCAGCATGAAACTCCTACCTGGCCGTGTCCTGGATGCCTTGGCCTTTACACGGAGGGTCCGTGTCCCTTCCACAGCTCCTCACAAAGCCATCCCCGCGCTCGGTGAAATGACTTCATTTGCTGCGTGGAGCGAGGCTGGGCACCGGGATCGATAGCGTTTCTGCCTCTGTGTGTCGGTCACACGGGGACACGGGTCCAGCTCTGCGCCTACGTAAGTGA
Organism: Todus mexicanus; assembly: GCA_013389965.1. Classification (NCBI taxonomy): domain Eukaryota; kingdom Metazoa; phylum Chordata; class Aves; order Coraciiformes; family Todidae; genus Todus; species Todus mexicanus. The sequence continues at coordinate 2,075 of WEIS01082542.1, forward strand.
TGGAGTGTGAAACAAAACAAACCAACCCCGCTCTAGGATTACGGAGCCGTTTTTGCTGGTTTGCCAATGACATAATGCGGTTCTTAATCTGTTATGAATTAGCACAAATAGGAATCAACCTGCAATTAAGAAAATGAGATAAATTGCGTTTTGTGAAGCATGATTCTGTGGTTTTGAGCGGCGTGCTACCGTCCTGCTGACCTGACACAGCTGGTCACTCACAGCATCCTCCACATCACCACGAGCCAGGGAGGTTTCACAGCAGCCTGTACCTGCACGGCACCGTGGCGGTGGGGCCACGGGCAGGGCGGTTTTAGGAGAGCTGAGTGTCCTCCAGAAGCCGAAGTGCTGAGTCTGTGTCCAGCACTGGCTGTGACCAGGCACGTGGGAACTGCCACCCAAAAATGTTAGGAACGTCTCCGGGTTAACGGGCAGGATTTGTGGATGGCGTTTTGGCCACCATCACAGCAGCTCCCGTGACGGTCAGATGGCAACTGAAGAGGGGAAGGTGGGAGGGAGTGAGTTCCCTTCTTCCAGCGTGGCTGGGGCTGCAGGGCCTGGCAGCACCCGGGCGTGGGGCTGAGCAGGTCGCTGCAGGACCCTCCCTCCCTCCAGCAGCTGCCCCGTTCCATGGGGAGAAGATCGCTCCCCTGGGAGCTGCCCAGGAACAGGAGCAGTCACTGGAGAGCAGAGTCCATCCGAGACAGGGTGTTTTGGAACCAGCTCAGTTTCCTCCATTTTCATCTCAGGTTTTCAGAACGACGTTGCAGATGGTCAGACAAGTGCAACCCGCCCTGAGAAGGTCTGGTTTAACTGCGGCTGTCTGGAGATCCGAAGGAGGGTGGGATGGGATGTGCCGCGATCGGCCTCGTGCTTCACCCCAGCTCATAAACCTGTGCTCGCTGGTGGCTTGGGACAGAGGGTCACGCTCCCTGCTCGGCTGCTGCGGGACATGTTCAGTGCCCTGCACCAGCCTTGCAGCCCAGTGCAGCTTGGGATGTTCAGTGTCGTGGAGACAGCAGATTTTTCAGAGTTTGTTGATTACCTGCAGTGGGTTGGGTAGTGCAGCACCAGTCCCTGGCCATGCTGCTCACTCACACAGGCTTCGCTTACGCCAAACCGTGTGATCTCTGCACCCGCCGACATCTCCACGGGTATTTCTGACAAAAAAGGCGAGTCCTCGAGCCCTCTCATTTGAAACAAAAGCTTAATGAAAGGGCAGGCACATCCCCGTCTCGGTGGCGGGCGGCTGTAATTCTTGGCAGGGTGTGATGTGCCCATCCTCCCAAATTAGCGCGGTGCACGAGGAATTTAGCACGGTGCTAATTGTGATCAGACGAAAACAAGCGGCCCCAGTATGTGGGCACGCGGCGGGACAAAACGGGGCCCCGCACAAAGGCGGGCAGGGTGCTGCCCACATTGCTGCTCTCGACGGGCAGGCGTCAGGGCAACCGCGCACCCTCCCGCGCCCCGGCTCCGCGCGCTGTGCCCGCGCTGCCGAGAAGGTCCCCAGTTTAATTTAGCGTGGACGTCGTCGGGTGCTCTTTACTTGCCAAACAGAAACTCGGCTGCTGTAAAACCAAGGCAGCTGCTGAGGGAGACAGCTCCTGTCAGCGGCAGCCAGGCAGAAGGGATTCCCGTGTCAGTCCCGAGCACCGACAGACGAGGCCAGGCAGAGGGACGAGCCTCGTTGCCACCAGAGCCCCCTTGCTAGAAAGTGATCATTTTGTGGTGAGGGTCAGCAGAGCCCTTTCCTTTCTGTCCCCCCACCCTGTCCTGTCCCGCCGGCTGTGGGAGGCGAGTGGGGCGGAGGAAGGTGCTGTGGGCAGGAGTAGGACATCGAGCCAGGCCAGCCTCCACCCACGGTGCCATCCTCAGGCGCTCCTGGGCGCAGGGAGAGCACCTTCAGCAACCCCTTCCCACCCGAGTCCAGCCCACAATGCTGAAAGGAATTTCCTCCAGTATGCAATCAGTTGTGGAGAATGATCCCCCGAGGTGGGAGGTTGTTTGCTCCCCGTTCTCCCAAAACTGGGGGTGAATTTCTCTCATCCAGGGCAGAGCTTTCTTCCTTTATCTAATCTGTCAGTTGTGTGTTCTCCTGCATCTAACCTGGCAGCAGCAGTAGGACCGTTGTTTCATCTCCAGTACCGCTGCTGAGACTGGGGAAATTAATCCTGTTATATGGCCAAGATGAGCAGCTTTAGCTCTCTGCTGCTCTGCTCTTCCTCTGAGGGTTCCCCAAGGATGGGGGATGCTAGTCTATCTGCAAAACATAATTTAAAAAAGAGGCAGAATTAGGACTTAACCTTTCGTCTCCCACTAGTCCAGCTGGCACCAGTGTCAAGTTGTTCTCTGAGCCAACCCATTTGCTAAAGCAAGCAAACATCTGCCTTTAAAAAGAGGCATATTTGAAACGTCTGGTTCCAACCAGGATCCTCTTCAGCCAGGGACACACGCGGGCATTTTGTCTCCCAGTCTCTGAGCTCCTGGAGGTTTTTCAGGCACTCTTCTCAGTTAGTTTTAAACTTGACTTTCCTGAAAAACTCCACGTGCTAACTCCATTATCTGTGTGTCACTTCGCTATCTCCCCTTCCCAGGTTATTTATGAGTATGCTGAAGCAGCACAGAGTTTCTGCTCCCCTCCCTTGCTAATGTTGTGTTCATACCCTTTTTTCCCTATTTTTTTTTTTATCGGGAATTTGCAGGAAGATTAATCCTCCTTACTCCATGACAGTTTAGTTTCCTTAAGAACCTTTAGTGAGGGATGTTCTAGAAAAGCTTTTAGAAAATCTGATTGCACCATATCAGCCCAAATCTCCCGTATTAGCAGGGCTCTTTCTTCCATCAGGCAGCTCAGATCTATCCGTACAAACTCTTTCCTTGGCCTTGAGACTCCTCCCCAAGGCACCGTGTTTGCTCATCTCTGCTAGTTCGAACCAGTCCAACAGCTTTCTACCATTTTGCGTGGTTTGGAAATTTGACTTTCTGGTCTGCAATTCCCACAATTGCTCTAAAGCCTGTTGTAAAGATTCGCCAGCTTCCGATCCGCTGATAGAAGGGAAGGAAGAAAGTTCAGCGATTTCACATTTGAGCTCTCTTAAAAGTCTCGAGGCAGCACCGGCTGCCCCGGGCGATTGGTGTCTCTGGTGCATGAACCTCCCTGACCTCCTCCATGGTGAAGAGCGGTGCAAAGAATTAATTTAATTTTGCTGCTGTGTCCTTATCTTTCTTAATTCCTCCCTTTACGCCTTGATCATCCATCAACCGCTCGAGGTGACTGACAGGCTTCCTGCTTTTGTGTTGGTAAAGTTTTTATTAGCTCTCATAACTCTAACAATTGTTCTTCGGGGCGTGTTTTCGCTTGCTTATCGTGGGTTTGCATTTAGCTTGCTAGATTGATGTCCTTTTCTGTCTTCATTGTTTAGGAACAACTTCCATTTTTCTGAAAGTACCTTTTTGATTTCAGATGGTTTCCTTTTTCTGTTGTTTGGGTTTAACCCAAGCTTTGAATCCGTGCTATTTTAGCCTCTCACCTGCTTGTTATGTGAGAAGCAGCGCTGAGCTGCAGTGGGTAGAGTAGGAAAAAAAAGACCACATTACTTCTGTCTTTGCTGACGGACGAGTCCGAGTCCATGGTACAGAGAAAACTTGCACATTTTCTACTGGCAAGGCCACCTACATGTAGTTGATAGCAACCTTTCTATGTTAAACTGGGAAACCGGGCAGCACGCTGGAAGGTGAAGCTGCTATTCTGTAGAGCCTTACCCCAGCCTGTCCCAGCAAGATGCCACAGGTCACCTGGCAGCTGCTGGACGGGTGGAGGGGTTGGGAATGTCAACTGAGCTGGAGCTGAACATAGATGAAAAATAGCAACAGCTCCCTGCTGTAAGCAAACGTCTGGTTCTTTTGGTGCGTTATTCCACGTTCTTCGAGACTCTTTATAGACCTGGTATGCTTTCATTTGCAGGTATTGATCTGGCGAGTTCACACCAGCTGTTTCCAGTCTGAATAGGAACCGTCTCCTCTACTCCACTTGCTGGCGCCGAGTCTCGCGACATCATCTCCACGTTTCTGCCCTGAGGTAGGGAGATCTTCTGTGGCCTAATTTTCTTAAGCCTTGCAGAAGAGATTTTTGTGTTGGTAACCCTCCTGGGATGTGTAACGTAAATAACATGGATTAAGAGAGGTGTGATTAGGTGTAACACAGCCGTGCTGTTCTCAGGCAGAGATTTGAGAGCNCCCCAAATGTGGTAATTTAATTCAGAATTATTTTTAACGTAACTAGGATTCAGTGAGTCTCTGCGAAGTGCATAGTTTACCGTGTCTGTGTATCTTGAGTCATTATGAAGACATTCGTAATATCTGGGATGCTCTGCAATATCAAAATCACCTTGTGTAGTATCAATAGCAATGGAAGGATTGATGGTGGGGCTTCAAAAAATACCCGTCAGTGTCCTCGAGGTGAAAAACTGCAAAGTGTGAGTTTGGAGTTGGAGTTTTTCTTCTATTTACTTTTTGGGGTGTTTTTGTCCTTTATTGGAAGCTTTCTCTCTTGCTTTCTTAATGTGTTTTGATCTGAAGTATTTTGTTTACAACACGAGTGGGCACTTCAATTTCTTGAGAATCATCAGGCTTATAAATTAAATGGAAACCTTGGGAAATTTTGTGATGGGCAAAGACATTCACATTCTCTTTGTGCTCTTAATATCTCGGAGGAACCTGAGTACGGTGCTGACTTTTTCCTATTTAGTCAGGAAACTTTTCAGGTCTTGGTATCCTTTGTGTGGGGGGTGCAGAATGTTCTTCAGATGTTATAAACTAAATCCAAAGATTTAGATGAGGAGTATCAACACAGAAATCCCACCTTCCCTGAGGTCAATATTCTTGCCTTTGATCTGAGAATGAGAGGGAAAGGTGGGTGGAACCCAGAAAGAACAGAAAAGCAAGCAGAGGGTGAGGGAGGTGGAAGAGAAAAAGGAAGACAAAGGAGAATGAAATGGAGAAATTTGGAACCACGTGTGATTATTATGACTTTTTCTATTTGTGACTTTTTCTATTTGTGACTTTTTCACACTATTATGTCTTGACTGATTTTGTTGTGTTGTAAATTATAAGTGTTCCTTAAAAATATCCAACATCTAGAAATGGAACCTGTTCGGGGGGCCAATCTGTTACTGTTTTCATTAATGACCATGGCAGAAAAAATAGCTGAGGGGATTCCCCCGGCCTCACAACTTCATCAGATTGGCCGTCAAGTGGGAAGGGTGGACTGCGAGACTGAAACCAAACCAGACCAAACCTGGTGGATGGGGGAAACAGAATGAAGGTGGCCAGTGAGCATCTCGTGTAACTTGGTGGGTGGTTGGCTTGAGCATCTGAGTTAATTTGACCTGCAGGTTTGAATCTGTAGAAGAGACAAGAGCGTGTGGTGAAAAGCAAACCGGGATTAGCAGGGACACAGTTCACAAAGGTGGAAATGAGAAGCCTGTTTGGTTTGTAGTACGTAAACCAAACAGCCCTCGGCAAGCAGGGAGCTGCGCCCGTGATTTTACTGACAATCACCATGTTATTGTACCGGATGTATTTGTAGGACAAATGTGTAGAAATCATACAGTTGCCGGAATCCAGGGGGCATACCTGTTTGCACTTTATCCACTTGTTTTTAGCTTCCTTAGAAACTTCCTTAGTTTCTTAGAAACTTTCATTTCGAAGCTGTGATTTTCCTCCTGAGATGAGTTTTCAGTTTAAGCAGAACCGTGCTGTATTTCAGGATAACCACCCAGTGGTACAAATTTCTATTACTAAGAAATATTTCTGAGCTACATAAGCACTGAGCGCTTAGACTAGAGTTCGGCAAGGAGAAAGAATCGAGGAAAACAGCACTTTAAATGCCCACGTGAAAACTGGCTTTTGTTTAGCAGAATTGTAACTTGTAAGAATCGTACAGCTGGTACAAGCAGGTACAATTTTATTTTACTAAGGACGAGATACTCTGCATGTCTCTCATGTCCAGAAGAGACCCAAATCCTTAAGCAACTTCAGGAAGTTAAATCGATAGTTTTAGTTCTGTGATGACCCGGCGGTGTCGGTAGAATTCGGTTCCGTTACTTTCCCCTGTAAAAAGGGACTTTCTTACCCATGCTGGGCCTTTTTTCCCCATGGATCTGGAGCAGACTCAGTTAGTAAACTGAAGGCTTTGATTTCAACCCAGTGTGATGAGGAAGATGCCATGATTCAGATTGCTGCTGTAGATTTTCTTACAGGATATTATTATAATTACCTGTTTATTGGCTAATTGCTTTTTATTGTGGGCACACGTGAGGCAAATCATGGTCACACAATATCCATCTGTCTGCCCGGCGAGAGGACAGGGCTGGCTGGGGCTGGATTCACCTCTGCCGGGTTGGTTTGGGCTGTGGCCATGGGACCTGCTACACCCGGAGAAATCTGTGGTTCCCTCTCAGGGGGCAAATGACACTTGGCTGCAGCTCCCTGCGGGAGGGAGCGGCTCTGTCTCGCAGTCCGGCCGAGGAGCGCTCCTTTCTTTCTGGGGTTGGCAGGTGCTGCCTAAAGTTTGTTCTGTTCATTGGGCAGGCAAGAAATGTCCTAATTACTGGTGAACATCACAAATAAGAGACCTCCCCCCACCGCCTCCCCAAGCCATAGCCTTTCTATTTGCTAAGATTTTTCCAAGTTTCTTCTTCACTTTTCACTGCGTCTTAATCTTCTGGCATAAGAACATAATGTATTTTTAGTAACTTTGCTTTATTTTATTTCAATATTTAAAAAAGAGTGGGAATGTATTTTTGTAGCTCATCACCTGGGTGATGTGCTGGCACAGATGACAGACAGTTCTCGTGTGATTTCCTAAAATACTTTTTTAATTTTTTTAACTGGCGCAAGGCTCTTTCAGAAGCTACTGCGAAAATCTGGTTTTATTTCAGTGGCTCCAAAACTCTCTGGTCCCACATCGTAAACAGCCCAGCCGCGGTCAGCAGGAATCTCTAGCAAGCAGCAACATACAATTAAAAGTTTCATGATCAGGACTGATTGTAGTCTAGGATAAATTTTGAAAATGCTTAACGGTTTCAGTTTGTTTATCTAATTGAGATTGAAATATAATAAGTCAGATCATCCAGCACGTCGTTACCATGTATAAATTAGGGAGGTTTCCTTAAACAGGAGCTTGTTGTTTCCCTTCTGGAATCAGGGGACAGATGCAAGTGCTGAAATCATGAGAGATTCTCTTCAGATTTCTTCAAGCGATAAAATCTTTAAGTTGTTTATCTTTAAAAAGTTTAAGCTACACATTCTTAGCTGGTATAAGTCAGCTGGAATTAGTGGAGATACCTGATGGGACACACCCAGAGCCCTTGCTCGTCCCCCCAGCCGGCACTAAGAGCAGGGGACTAGAGGACAAAGGGGCTCCAACTTGTTTTCCTTTTTCCCTGCTCTTGTTCCTGCTTCCCGAACGTGTAAATCACAGGGACTCTCAGAGAATTCCTGTGGCAGTGACGTGTTTCCAGGCGCCGTATCAGCCGTGAGCAGCAGGGAGGGAGTCCCAGGGCCGTGCAGCCAGGATCTGTCCCTGTTCTTGACCTCTCAGACCCACACACTCGAACCCTGTGCGGAGCTTTGGGGCCGGTCACACCCTGCTCCTCTCCACGCTCCTGTTTGCCTGAGAATCCTGCTGACACGTATAAGCTGTGCGCCGTGATATTTAAAGCCCATACACACCATTAAAAAATAAATATCACGCAACATGGATTATTTCACATTTTCCCTTATTTGATAGACCCTGATGAAAAGGCCATTCTTGGATTCAATCTTTTTATTCTCCACAACCATGTGACAGTTTTGGGGACACGAGCATTTGTGAAATCACTCGTTTAAGGAACAACCCGGGAGCTGATGACACCTGAACATCCGGCAGCCCCAGGTCTAGTGTCCCCGCTGCTGGGCGGGCTGTGCCGCGGCGTTGCCCGGCCCCGGTGCCACCCGCAGCACCACCGAAGGGTGCCCTCCCTGCAGGACCCCTGCTGCTGGCTCAGAGCAGGAGGGATGATGTGAATGAACTCAGATGATTTTAAAGTTTTCGTTTACGGGCAGGGAAACTTTTTACTGATTAAAACCCGTCTGGTAGCAGCAGTTGTAATTACGGTATTAGCAGCAGCCAGAGCAGGAACAATGAAGACTTCTCCTTTCGGCCGGCGGCTGGCAATTCTTTGAGGCTCTGTAGAGACAACACTACAACATCCTTACACAGACCACCGGCTTTGTAGCAACTGTCTCCTTGGAGCCTTGGCACGGGCAAGGACCTGCCTGTGTCCAGGCATTTTCCAGGCTGCAGGGTTTCCTTCTCTCCTGGTCCCAGCGCTGTCAGACCCCTCCTTTCAGCCTGAGCACCGTTTAAATAGATCATTTGTTTTCATTATGGGTTTTTGCATCTCTGCCTTTCATTCTTGTTAATGAATTTCTAGGGTCTGATTGGAAAACAAAAGCTAAACGCAAACATAAAACGCGGTCTGACAAAGGACACGGTTACGCGTCTGGCAGGCTGCGCCGCACCGGCTGGAGCAGGAGATGGCCATTTGCTGATTGCCGGGGGTTGACACGACTTGGTTAGTATGCTAATCTAGTCCTCTGCGTTTAACATTCCGCTCAGGTCTGAGCAGGCTCGGCGGAGCCCCAGCGCGGGGAAGAGGTGTCTGCCTGGTGGCACCGACCGTGCCGCATCCATGACAGACAGACCCCAACATCGTGCGGCTCCTGCCATGCACTCGCTCCCCCTCTCCCCCTCCCATCCTTCTGGTGCTCGCACACATACATACCATCCGAAAAGCTTTCTGCAAATGCTGAAAAACATGAAATGTGGAAAAGCCATGTATGATTGGCTCGTTTCTCTGCCTCCGCGTCCCCAAAGATTCCCACTTTAATAGACCATGTGTTTCTGCTGCTGGAGAAGCCCAGAGTGTAACGTGCCAAGATTCAGCAACAATGAAGTAAGACGGAGTTTAACATCCAAAACAAAGAGATGGCATTTTTGTAGCTCGCTTACAACACAGCAGTCACAAGATGGTTTAAATTTCCCTCTATCCTGTCTCCCCACCCAACCTCAGCCCAAGAGAAAGCCAACGTTTATTAAAATCCATTCGTTCCGGATAGCAGTCCGATGCCCAGGTGGGAAGGAAGGATGGCTCCCGGTGTTCCCAGTGACTGTCACCTTTCCAGTGTGCTTGAAGTCAGCGGGCTGCCACCCCCCACCCGCAGCCAGGGGGGTCTGATTTCCAGAATTAAGGAAGAATCGATTCCAGAGCCAGCTCCCATGGTCAGGTCCATCAGGTCCTGCAGCCACAGGAGAACTTAATTCCTCAAGCTCCCTTTTCTTTGTTTTCGTAACGTCTCAGCCGTTCTGGAGAGGTGGATGGAGGATCGCCGGCTTCCGCTCGCAGGCAGAGAATTTTGGAAGTTGCATTTTCGGAGAGCAGGTCAGACGTGGGCAAAACCGAGCCTCCATCTGACACATAAGCAGACAAAGCTGTTTAACCTCTGAATTACAGCACAGCTCCATAGTTCTCTCTTCTGTTGTTTCATGCTCCAAGCGAACTGCTCCTTGCGATTCTCCCTCCTGGTGCCAAGCACGTATTCCAGCTGCAGCTCGGCAGCGCGGGGAAATTCCTCCCAAGTCCCTGGCAGAACAGTCGGTGCTTTCTCCGGAGCTGCAGGCTTGATTGTCCTTGATTATTTTATTTCTTTGGCTCTGATCCAAGATGTTCCCTGTCATCATTTCAGTGTCTTTTCTCATAATCCCTTTTCTAAACATCATCAACAATTAACCGATTCTCTCATATCTACAAACACATGCACACACACGCAGGCGCGCATGCACACACACTCCACTGAGTCTCATCACTGTCTTTTTTCGCCTTTAAGTATAAGAAATTACAGCTTCTCATTAGCTGAAGAGCATGTTTTGAAAGGCTTTGTGTTTACTCACTTTGCAAGTGATGCTGGCGCTTTTAATTATTCTCCTTTTGCATATCATAAGCGAGCAGCGAGCTGCTCCAGCCAGCCCAGGCGACGCGTATTCCCAGGAAGGCAGGAGGAAGGGATCGCGTTTTACCTCACTGCTGCTGCTCTCTTCCCTTTCTGTCAGCCAGCCAAGGAATCCCCCCAAAGCTCTTACGTAGCAGATACCAAAACCGTGAGTCACTTTTCGCTCCCGGAGCAATAAGTCCACCGCATCCGTGTGCAGAACTGCGAGTGCAAGGCTGGGAATCTCTCCAGGCTGCCGCCGTGCCCCGGCACCAGTTCTCCAGTGGTGACTTTGTTTTTCCTGCTCTTGCTTTCCCTCCTCAGCTCCCTCGTCTCTTCATTCCTTTTCATGCCGTTCCCATTTTCTTCTTTCCTTCCTTCCTCTCCATCCATCTCGTCGCTGGCAGCAGCAAACCCAGCAAGATCTGGGTCCCTCTCGCCTTCTGTGGATTTTTTTTTTTTCTTCTTCTTCTTCTGTTTTTTTTCCCCGTAACTGCAGCAGCCTTTGGCTGCTCACTCTGCCAGGTTGGATCACCAAAGACACACGACTCGCTCACAATGAATAATCAATACAGATATTGATCTGCGGAAAATGTTTGTAAATTCCTGAAAGGGGGATCGGGAGCAGCGGGACAGGGAGGCTTGTGGGGGACGACAGGGTGCTTCAGGCAGCGCCTGGCCAGAGCCCACGTCCTGCCGCCTCCGAGGTGACGGGTGCTGGAATGCGTGTGCGGGCGGCGGCGGGTGTGCGCCGGGGCTCCTGTATTTTCATTTCTCTACAGCTGCTTCCCCTGAAGAATCGGGAGGCGAGCAGCTGAGAGGCCCCATCGGTGCCATGCCTTGGCTGCCGTCCAGCACTGTTTTGTTTCCATCATCACACGCCACTTCCAAATTTGCATAAATACAAGGGTTATTTTCCCTTGCGCCTCCAAAAAAAAAGATTTAAGAAGGTGGAAAAGTATTTCTGTAAGGAGAGATTACTGGTTTTAGTCATCATTTTCAGGATTTACTTTCGGATCTGTGTATTTGCAAGAAAGAGAAGCAGGGAGGAAAATAAAGGGCAATAAGGAGGACTTGGAGAAGACAGAGAAGCTGTTCGAATGTGGAGGAGCCTTGGATCGCAAACCCCAGCGCGTTCTCCGGCGGGGAGCTGCGCATGCCCACTCCGTGCGCGTGCAGAGTCAGGGCAGACCTCTCCAGCCAGGGCTCTTCCCATCTCCCCGTGAGCAGGTCCAGGGTGGCCAGGAGGTGGGGACGGTCACGGAGCTTGAAGCTGCTGTAAAGGTTGGAGCTGGAGCCATCTCAAGGGCATCCTGACCCTGTCCTTGGGAGCCCTCTCCCACCCGCCTGCCCACCGTCCCATGGCCCGTGTCACGCGTGCAGCACGGAGCAGGTGACGCTCTCCCGGTTTGCTCCTGGCGTAGCCCTACTCCTACTGCAGGAGTGTCCTTGTGTCTCTTCCACCTTCATCCCTCTGATTTTCTGGGGAAAGGCACGTACCGAAGGTATTGAGAGATGTGCTATTGGGATCATTGAGTGTGCAGCCTCCTCCCTAACGCCTGAGGTCAGCAATGGGGACCCTACGGACTGTGGAAGGGCTGCGGGGTTGTTTGCTACACAGGCCAAGCCGGGCAGCCCTGGTGGTGCCGAGGCCGTGCGGGCTTTCCACCAGCCTCGCAGCGCCCACCAGCCCACCCGTGACTGTGTGCACACACACTCTGGCACTGCTGTGCACATCCACCCGGGTTGGCAGCGGAACCTTCCTCGGCCGATGCCGTCCTCGCTCCCTCGGCCACCCCGGGCGCCCCGCGATAGCCATCTCGGGCGAGGCTCCGCACAGGGATGCAATTCCCGCGCCTCCTCCCGAGCGCAGCTGCCGGCTTTATCAGCCCGCACCAGCAGTGGGGAGGCTGAGCGCCTTCATTCTCTCCCCAGCTTCTGATTAGCTCCCGCAATCCAATTAGCAGAGGCATTTATATCACAAGGGGCTGAGGTGCCCCTGCTCATCACGGCAGCTCAGAGCCAGTCATAAATTCTACCGACACTACATCTTTCCTGTGACATGGATTAATTACAGCTCTGGGCCTCCAAGAGCAGGTTTGCAAATGAAAGTGCCCACGAAATAAGAATTTAGAGAAGGCAAAGCCGAAGGAGTTTCCCGTCCGTGAAGGATGCGGGGGAGATGCGCAGGGTGGCCCAGAGCTGGGGCACCTGTGGGCAGCAGGGCGAGGGGCCGGGGAGGCAGCTGGACCCGGTGTGCGCTTTATTAGCGGCGGGGAGCAAACAGAGCTCGGCCGGGGGACGTTATGAGTCCTGCGCCCGTGGCCGTAATGAGAAATTCTTCATAACCTTTCTTTGTATGCTCTGCTGCAGTGCAGATGCTGAGAGTGAAGCTAGAAGAGCCTTAATAAAATTACATTTTTCCACTTGAGATGTTGCAGGCGCTCGCCAGCGGCATAGCTTCGAGAGGCGAGTGAGGCGCTGGACGCTGGCAGGATTTGGTGTCACAGAGTTCTGTGCTTGCTCTCGGGGACGCGGCCACCTCTGCTCCGCTCTTCCCAGGAGCTCCTGCACGTACAATCCCGTTGTTCTCTAGTGCGCTCATATCAGCTCTGCTCTCCTGGGGCAGAATCCTTGGTGTTGCCCCTCTCAGGCTCTCGCGTCATCCCCTCTGGAGGTGGCATTTTCTGCAGTGGTGCAAGGGCAGGCTGGAAACAGGCTGTGGGAGAACGTCCAGGAGCGACGGGATGAGGGACAATTTGCATCCTCGTACCCCTGCCAGCGTTACGTGGTTCTGCAGCCTCGTGTTTCTCCTTTCCACTCTGGTGCCCATCCACTCGTTTCCCCAGCCCCTGCCTGTGTGTTTGTGTGTCAGCTGTTACCCGGCTCCCCACGCGCTCGCCCATCGTGGTGGCTCCTTAGCCATTGAGTTGGGTCCGTGTCCATCACAGTCTGCTGAGCGGGACGTGACGCAAGGGCTTGATCTGTTGTTTTTTTCCCAATCCTACACCAATTTAATCATTCGTTGGCGTTATCTATCCATCAATCAGCTTTTAATTTATGCGCCAGCCAGTGCGTTTGTTGTTAAGCCTCCATGCGTTGATACTCTTGCCTGTTACTGAAATATAATTACTTCAGAAGTCCACAAAACTGCCTTTTAGATGCAGGGCTAGATCAGAATTTTAAAGACATGGGGATGCATATTAAATTTAGTAGCGCGTCAGCTCCATTTGATCTGTTCACTCTGGTCCGCTGACAGATCTTCTGCGTAAGCAGATGTGGTTCCTGCTGGTGAGAAGGGGTTGGCTGGTTGGTTTGTAAGGAGGTGAAGGTGGCTGTAGCCAAAGTACAGCCCTGTCTCTGGAAGAGTTGTTCTCCCGTTGAAGGAGATATTGTCTAATCTTTTGAAACAAAAATTCTTTTTACTTTTGTGCGTTAACAAATCTTGCTTCTACTGACCAGTACCTTTATTGGGTTTGGTCAGACAAAAGAACTTGCTCCCAGATGAATCACCACGAGCCGGGGCCTGTAACCTGCAGCCAGACAAGCTCAGGCTGGAGATCGGTTGTGTGTTGGGAGGAGATGGGGTAATTCGCCAGCTTACCAACCCGTCTCGCCGATTCCTGTTCCACTGACGTCTTTCCATTAGTATTTCTGCTTTTCTTTACGTATATTTTTATATTAAAAATGCTGTAAGAGCAGCTTCATGTCTAAACGCAGGGATGTAATCATGAGCCTGTGAGATCACAGCATTCCCTCTGACCTTAAAATCAGCAGGCCTGTAGATGTCAGGGAGGGCTGGAGTCGGTCCTGTTTCAGATTTCCTTGGCCTTTGTCATTTCTGGATCGCGCGCTGTGTCATCGCTCCGCGAGATTTCTATTGCTGCATGTTTATTTTCCCAAGTGCCGCCAAGACTTTTCGTTCGTTGCTGTGTCATTTGACTTCTGATACGACTTTCTTCCACGTATTAGTGAACCGTAAAACCGCGATGCAACTATTTCTTTTTAACAGAACTCTGACATGGTCTTCCTTCCTGGTCAGAGTGAAATGACAAAACGACCTTGTTCCAGCAGAATATTTTCTAAGGTTTTTTTCCTGACTCAAACTGGCTGAACATGTTTTGGCACATCGGCTTTCTGCTTCACCCGAAAAACATCATTTAAACCGAAAACGGGGAGAGCCACGTCCATACAAACACTTCTGGAATTCTTTTCCAGATCTGCTTGAGGCAAATCAAGTGTTGTGTTTTGTTTCTTTATGTTGTTTATTTTAAGATTATTGTTTCAAGTTTGCTTTTTTGTTCCAAGTTTTCACACGATTTGTCACATTGCCCTATGTGTTCTTTGACTAAACGAGTAGTTTAACTGCCTGTGTTGGAAACAGTGAGGCACATCACTGCACTTTTTAACAAAAAGCACTTTGATGGTTTTTTTAACGGAAAGGGAAGGTTTAAAAGCAAATATATGAGTGATATCAAAGTAGAATTTGTGGAAA
>WEIS01082545.1:0-12084 GCA_013389965.1 Todus mexicanus
GCAAAGCGCTGCTGTTTGTGGCCGAGCCCTTCCCTTGGGGACACCGTTCCATCCATCCTACACCCGCTTCTCCTCTGAACAGCTACTGCATGGACAGGCAGCTTGTCTGGTAACCTGGGAATGTACTAACCCACACTGCATGGCAAGGCTGCGCGCTGCGGCGGGGTTTGCTGCTGTTGCTGTTACTGAGGGTTCTGTAAGGCCTGTGCCACCGGGCCACGCCTGGCAGGCCCGGGTTGCATGCACAGACTCTTTCAGGCATCTCTCTCTCCTCTGTCCCAGGGCACTTCTTGTAGATTCCTGGCGTTCACTTTCATCACCCCTGTTACTTTTTGCAGGAGTGTGTTTTCTGAAAAGGCCGTGGCTGTGCCGGGGGCAGGGGGGACAGGCACGGCTGGGGCTGGCCTCGCTGGTAACGGCGTCTGCGGCAGCGAAGGGATGTTGGCTGCGCTCCTGCTCGTCCTCCCTCCACCAGCAGCAAAAGGTGGACTGTGAGAAAGTCCCGCAGCGCTGGTGCGGCGCGACTAACGTGCATGTTGTGCTACCCCCGACTAACCGCGGCACCCTCGAGGCTGGGCAGGCTGAGCACCGGCCGCAGAGGCAGGATTGCTCCGTGTGGGGCTGCGTGACAGCAGCGCAGGCTGCCCCGGCCCAAAGCTCTACGAGTCCAGCTTCAAGGCTTTAGAGCTTATCTGTGAGGGGACACATACTATTGCTAGCAATAAGAAATAGTTCTTATTTTGAGGCTTATTGTCACTTTGAAGCTTTCTTTAATGACCGAGGTTCCACAGGTGTTTGGTTCTCGGTTGTTGTGCTCCGTAGCGTGCTCGGTTCCACCAGACCCTCAGGAATGCTCCCTCTCTCCTCTCTGCCTTACAGCATCTCCATCTCCCTGCCCTACTGACCTGTTTAACATCCTCCCCTTCCTGCTGCAAGTTGCTTTCGAGCCTGGCCCACAGCGGTTTGATACCGTGGGGCCAGCAAAGCGCCTGTGCCCTTGTCATTTAAAAGCTTTGAGTCACGAATCCAGGGGCTCCGGTACGCGCCATTCACTATTTAAATTACTTGAAGTCTTTTGCCCTTGGATTTGATAAAGTTCCTGCCAGATATGCCAGCTGTGGGGTTTGTGTCCTGCTCCTTCCTCTGGCCGTGAGATTTGTTAAGGGCTAAGCCTGAAACTGTCCCAAGGTGTTGAGGGCGGCGCTGAGTCACAGGCTGCCACTAATCTTGGTGCTGAACAAATTCTCAGCCTTGCCTCAGAGGCATCATGGAACTAGGGGTTTGTTTTTTTTTAGTATCATTCCCTCGCTTAGGGAAATTTCCTGGGCGTACTGGAAATTCCCATCACTCTGCATTAACTTGCTAGGGTTGAAATTTTTATTTTTTAATTTTTTTTTTCAATATTGGCCAGATCTTTCCCAGCAACGCCGACATATTTTAGTGGGATCTTGGTAAGGAGGCCCCGGAAAGGTTTTCTGCTGTGGGCGCTGAATGCGCTCAACGGGGCGTCCTCCTGTGCGACGCAGCGAGGGCAGCGTGGAGCGTGTGATGCTCCTGGGGCAGTTGCGGCTCCCCTGGCGCCGTGCGGGCACCGCTCAGCCCCCGCCGCTGCTCTGCTCCGACTGGAACACGCCTGGAGCCCTCCCGGCAGCAGCTGGTGTGCGAGGGGCAGCTTCACCAGGAGCGGCCCCGCGAGCTGCCTGCGCACAGCGTCTCCCCGGTGCGGGTCAGCTGCCCAGCCCCCGAAATCTGCCCTGCCCTTCCCTGCAGCAGCTCCGCCCGTGTGCCTGCAGGAATTATTCTAGCGGTATTAACCGTGCCCTGGGTAAA
This sequence comes from Todus mexicanus, assembly GCA_013389965.1. NCBI lineage: Eukaryota > Metazoa > Chordata > Aves > Coraciiformes > Todidae > Todus > Todus mexicanus. The sequence continues at coordinate 1,831 of WEIS01082545.1, forward strand.
GCTGTTCCTAACCCTCCCCGATGAGCTCAGCTCCACCAGCGCTGCCAGTCAGAGCGCGCCTTGGACAAGTGTCAGTGGTTTTGAATTGAGATGAAGGATTCAGAACGTGTTTCTGTCTGGCCTTTGTGGTCAAAACTGGCCATTGACAAAGCAGCTTGAGCCGCGTTTTGCTGAGAGATTGAAGACTGACTGTGGGCATTCTCGGGGCAGGTGCCCTCAGCCCTGTGCTCGTTCCTTCTCGGCCTTTGCCAGGCCGGCGCGGAGCTGCTGCTTTGCTTTTCTAAAGAACTTTTCCCCTCTAATCTGACCATTTTGGGTTCTTCGAGTGAAGTTACTGTAACCGCTGGAGTTTCATTGTTTCTCCATTAATTTCTTTTACAGAAAGGGACTCCAGGTGCTCTCTTCCCCTCCCCACTAATTGAAGTAGCTGTCCCCGTAGCCTGTGGCTCTTTGCTGCTGCTCAGCATTGGGCTCATATTCATGATTCTCACTGCAAGGAAGAGGCGCCAATCCGAGGGAACCTACAGTCCCAGCCAGCAAGAAGTGGCAGGAGCTCGGCTGGAGATGGACAGTGTCCTAAAGGTGCCACCAGAGGAGCGGTTAATATAGGCACTACCATCAGCAGGAGATGCGCCCGCAAGGTCTGCTTTGACCTTGACCTTTCTCCAGCACTTGCAGCAGCAGATCCACCCTACCCCAGTTTCCTTAAGGCACGGTAACGAAGACCTGGACGTAGCCGTGCGAGGCAGACGCTGTGCGAGGGCTGGGCCAGCGGGTTCGGTTCACTGCGGCAATCGCACACGCTGGCTCCAAGAGAGCCCCGTTCCTGCCCCTCTCCCGCCCCACGGACTCCCCGAACTGTCAGCGCAGCCGGAGCTGTTGGGGTGCCCCTGCTTCGGCCTCGCTGTGGCCCCGCTCCCCCTTCCAGGCAGCGATGGCATCGTTAAAGCTGCTTTTAAAGGCAGGGATGAATTAGGCACTAACTCACAGATAAAGAGCTACAGCTACATTTTAGGAGCCTTGTACAGAGGGTATTTATGGTTGGTTTGTAAATACTGTTCCGTTTCTGTCAACGACTGAACCGCACTCCAAGCTTTTTTCAGCTCAGGTGTTTTGAGGTTTTTGCAACAGCAACAGCAGCTGGGAACTCCTGCCCTGCGACCGCCGCGCGCCGGGGAGCGGCAGGAGTTACTGAACTCCCTGCACAAAGCGCCGGTCGGTGCCGTGAGCGCCGTTAGACATTCCCACGGTACCGCACAGGAGAGGGCAGCTCTGGGGGCCAGCGCTGGGGCAGGACCTGTCGCCAAAGGCTGAGCCTGGGGCGTGCACGGGGCAGGGGGAGGAGGGGAGCAGGACAGGGGTTCCCCCGGCTGTTTCTGTCTTCCCTGGACCCCTCTGTGCCACAGAGGGGAAAGCAAACGGGGGAGCTCCTGCCGAGCGCTGCTCCCAGCTTAGAGAGGTGCTGGGGCCGGGGCTGAGGGCTGCGAAATGCAGCAGCGTCCCCAGGGGAGCTCTAACACCCTGTTCTACCGCAGCAGCCAGTCTGGGCGCATCTTAGCAACTCCTCGGTGGTGGGAGCAGTCGGGGCTGCGGGGGCTGCCCTTCTCCTCGCAGTTGTTGCGGTCACAGCCCTTGCCATGAAGAGGAGGAGAGCAACTCAGGGAACGTACAGCCCAAGCCGGCAAGAGAAAGACGGGGCTCGAGTGGAAATGTGGAACGTAATCAAGATGCCACCGACCGAGCGGCTGATCTGAGAACTGGGCTCACACATCAGGTGCTGCGTTGTCCTTCAGCGACCCTGGAACTGCTGCCGCGTCTCTGCCGTAGGTCTCGCGCCGTGTCGTAGGACAGGGCTGCGCTGCTCGGAGCTGCGTCCCAGGCTGCAGGAACCGCCTGCAATGACCTGGCAGCAAGAGGCAACTTCTTGGCCCAGCTTGGTTACTGCAGCTCATCCCGTACAGGCTTTGTGCAGAGCTGGGCTGCAGCACGAGCGGCAAAGTCGGGGCGGCAAAAGGCAAGTCGCGGCCGGGCGGGTGGAGGGGAGGCAGCAGGTGGGGACTGTGGCAGCACAGGGAGCGCCCCGGCCCCGTAACTCTGCAGGCCTGGGGTCACCAGCAGCTCCGTGCCCTGCTCAGCCCCCGCCTCAGAGCCACAGGATCTGTCGCTGCCGGGTGGGCAACACAAGGGCAGGTCAGTGGGGCAGGGCTAGTTAATGGGAATTGAACCCCTCTATTTATTAAGAAATAATGGGGTTGGTTCAAGCACCTGTGCCTGTGCCTGCTCTGCAGCCCTGAGCCAGGGAGGGCAGGGCCCGGAGCTGCTGCCCTGGCCAGAGGCAGCAGAGCCTCAGAGCGCTAAAGCCAGGCCTGAGACTGGGCTAAGCCAGAGGAACAGTTTAAGTGCCTTTCTGAGACAGAGTTGCCAGTTAGAGAATTACCTTTCTTGAAAGGTGGGTGTTTGTATGTAGCAAACCCGCCCCCGATGTCCGCGGGCCGTTTGTCCTTCCCCCTCTGTTGGTGCCCATCGTGCTGCCGGCCGGCCGGCGCGGGGCTGCGGCTGCCACGAAGCGGCACCACCACAGCTCGGGCCGGAGCAGGAGAGACGAGTTTGCTCTAGAGCCGCCCCCCTCAGGACAGAGGTTTGGGCTCATCCCTACAGAAAATGGAATGTAGTAACTGATGGAGTCACCGTGACCACAACGCCGGGGCTGGGGGCGCAGCGAGACGCTGGATCCCGACCCACATTGTCCCTTCCTTCCTGGCTGAGCTGTCAAGGGCCGGTTCTTCTTTGGTATCACGTGGCAGAGCCTGGGGAAGGACACGCAGCTGAGGAGGCCAAGAGCAGCCTCGATCAGGAGCGTTGCAGGATAATTACTGCAACTAGCAACGAGAAGTGGGTTAGAAACCCGTGTCTGCTTTTTCACCTCCAAACTACTATTAATAAGCAAGGGGTGACTCGGCCCACCACAGCCAATCCCCCGGAGGGAAATGCTGTTCTCTCCTGGAGTTTGTTTTGGTTTTTACTGCAGCTGTAAATTTTTCTGTCATTCTGAGCAAAGGGAAGAGTGCAAAACTACTGAGCAGCTCTGGCCGCCTCAGCCCCGCTCTGCCCGCAGGCAACTGCTGCTGGGAGAGGAAGAATGAAACTTTTGGAAAACAGAACCCAAACCCTTGGGAGACAAGACAAGATTTTGTGGGGAAAGTCACTGCTAATTGTGAGGAACCCTTGAACGAGCAGGTGGCAGAGTCCCCCTGGCTGGGGTTGGGGAAGGAGCCGCACAAAGCCCTGGTAAGGAAATGGCCCAGATTCCACGGGGGGAGCTGGCTCGTGCTGTTAGTTATTTATTAGCAATACCAGTGCTGTTACCTCCGATACCAACGACTTGCTCGGCGTGTTTTCCTGCTGCTCTTTAGGAAGGTCTAAGACACTGCAGAGTAGACTCAGTTAATCTGTCACGTCCCCGCAGTGGAACTAGTTAAGCCGCTCGCCTTAGGAAAAAGGCAGCGCTGTGCCGGGGGAGCGGGGCCGCAGGGGCAGCCCCATCACCGAGCTGCTCCGCGTGGCTCTGAGCAACAACAATCCCCCCCGGGGCTGAGGCCATCGCATCCCAAGGTTGGGGTCACCCCGGTGAGGGACTGGCAGAGTCCAGCCCTGGCCCAGCACNTGCTTTTGATATTTAATTTTTGAATATATTTTTTCACAACCCTGGATTTGCCGTAGTTAATGATCACGAGCCCGATCTCTTTTTGTAATTGTAAATTTTATAATTTGTAAAATATTAGAACGTCCTTCAAGAGAAATTTACAATAAAACTTGGTTAAAAATAGCCCTCGTCACCTGGATGGGTTTTTCCTGAAGAGGAACCTGATGTGCGGCTGGCCGCGTCCGGGCCGCAGGACGCAGTTTGCGCGGCTGCGAACTCGGCGCCTCTTCCACAGCTAAAACATTCCCAACGGTCGGGTTATTTCTGTCACGCAGCCGAGCTCCAACCCCAGACCCAACCGCGGCGGATCTGCCTCCCTGGGCAGAGGAATCACCAGCCTCTCGTAATTACCACGTGTCTGAAAGGTAACGAGAGCAAGACCTTTGGCAACAAAACTCTTGGGCGTCTCGGCAGCCCCAGGGGTCTGAGATGTTTCTAACCTGCTGCATGAACAAGATCCAGGAATGGATTTTGTGTCTGGGCAGTGGCAGGTGCAGCAGGAACTTAAAAGAGGGTTTTTTTGAAAAAATAAAAGGTTATTTCTAATGGAAGAAGGTGCCTGGGAGTGAGCCGAGCACAACCAAACGCGCATGGTGAGTACGGGGCAGTGTGCGCGGCTGAGCCAGGAACACGACACGTGCTGGAGCCCTTGCCAGCTCGGGAACGGCAGCGTTTCGCAGCCCAGGCGGCTCGGCCGGCCCCGCTCACTGGGTTTACATCTGCCGCTATTGGGAACAAACCGCGTTAGGAATTCCTGAGTTTAAATAAGACAGAAAACTAAAAACCGCCCAAGGGCCAGTTGGATTCCTTTATTCTGAGCAGCCGTAACCAGCCCCTGCTCGCAGGCTCTGGGCAGGAGGGAGGGAGGGCACAAACTCCTGGATGGGCTCAGCCTTCCCCCTTCAAAACAACGCCCAGTGCGACTCCCAGCGCTGGGAATCCTTCTCGGGGCCTCAGAACTCACTTAGAAAAATCACCCAAGAGTGTTTGGTTGTCTAAAAATCACCTGCATTAAAACATTCCATAATAGGGGCACGGTAAAATAACCAGAGATGAGAAATGACTTGTGGAGACACAGAATTACCTGAGCATTTTCCATCGAGTTCAGTGTGCGTCTGAGGCCTGCTCGGCCCAGGGCAGGTCACAGGCGGGACCCGCTGGGGCCTCCACGTAGCCACCGTAACTGAGAAAGTTTTACCCAGCTCACAGCAAGGGAGCTCTGAAATTCCAGGCTGAGCTTAGACAGAACGTTCATATTCTGAACTGTACAAAATAAAATGGAGCTGGTACCTTAGACTTTAAATATTTTACTATGCAATACTAAAACCATCTGTTTTTCAACACAAAAAAGAAAATACAAACCCGTCGGCCTGGCCTGGCAGAGTAACCGACTGCACAGAGAGAGTCACCGCCGCGCTCTGGCCTTCCCCAACCCGGCAGCGGCTCAGAAAGCCGCCGTATTTTAATTCCGTGTTCCCCAGGCGCGAGCGCGCAGCCAGCCCTTCCCGGACTCTGCAGTAAGAAAACTTCCGAGGTTATATGAATAAAATAGATACATTGGAAATCAGATAAAGCTTTACAAGAATTTCCCCACGTGTCCTTTATCAAAGGCTTAATGGTGATGTGATTACGTCTCCTAGAGTAACGTTTACATCGGATTGTGCCAAATACAAAACAAAACAAAAAAGCACCACTGAAGTAAAACCGAAGCGTCACCGGGAGGACAGCGGGTGGGACACGGGATGCTGAGCGTGAGATGGTGCTTCTGGAGAACGCTCCTGCCAGAGAAGTGTCTTAGAAAGTCCAAATGAACGTACCCGTCGGCCTCCTCCCGGCGTTGCCGTGCCCCGTGGCCTCCCAGCCCAGTCCGCGGTGCAGCCACCGCCTGGTCGTGCCAGCGACGGCTCCTCAGCGGCAGCGGGAGGAGGACTCTGGTTCTTCAGCCGGGCTGGAGGAGCCGAGCGCGTTACAGACTCCACTGGAATCCCAGCGGCGCCCAGGGCCTGGTTCTGCCCGTGCAGACGCCGCAGCGTTCACCTGCCACCGCTCCCGCCAGCGCAGCTGCGCCGACTCCAGCTCCCGAGCTGCAAACCTTAATAACCCCTTTCTTTTTATCTTTTTTTTGTTGTTTATAATAAGATATTGTTACATCCCATTCATATACTGCCATTTATAATATTTATATAGCATATTAACATACACGTATGTAAGATCTAGGCTACTCTCGCTGGCCTCTATTTTCTGATGTATTTAACAAAAGCAAACACATAAACAAAAAAAAACAAAAAAAAGAAAAAGAAAAAAAAAAAGAAAACCAATTGCTGGTGTTTCCAGTTTCCCAACAGAGCTGCAGGACCAGCCCCTGAGCCGCTGCCCTGTGCTGGGGGGTTGATGCAAGAGGAATTGCGCCAATTCTGCCCCCCGAGAGCTCCCGGAGGCCTCTGGGTGCGACTGTGCTGGGGGAGGGAAAGCAAAACCCTGCAACTAAAGCTCACCCAAGAGTCTGAGCTCTCCGAGTGCCCGTGTTCAGAGACAGGACAAACTCGGAGCCTGGTGCATTCATTCAGTGCACAACTCGGGGTTTGTTTGCTGCATTTTACGTGTGAAAGCAAAACGCGGTAACTCGAGGTGTAGCCCAAGAAAAAGTGACCCAGGAGGGAAACACCCACCCGTGCAACGCGTCCTGCTCCCGCCTGTGCTGAGGACTGAAAATCCAGGGAAGGGGCAAGTTCAGCATCGGCAGCTCTGGCTGAAAAGCTCCGCCTGGAAAACCAACCCAGCCCGACCCGACCCCGGCTCCCCTCCCGCGTCGGGCGGTGCAGGAGTCCTGGGGCTTGTCAGCAGTGGGGAGTGAGGGAGAGTCGCAGGGAGCGGGATGATGCGGGGCCTGAACGTGGCGAAAAGCAGCGGTGTGTGGATTGCAGTGCGGCCGTGGTCCTGCAGCTATCTTGGCTCAGCCTTCCAGAAAAGAAATGCCTGGGTTTATGCTGGCTCAAAACCCCAGAACCCCCTCTGTCAGTTCCTAAGGGACATCAAAAGGGCGGTGGGAGCGTTACTCGAAGGTTTCCCAGCGCTTTCGGAGCTGCTCAACCTTACCTGGTGTGAGCGACACATCCTGCTTTGTCTTTTTTAACAGATCTTCAAATGGATCTTTTGTCTCCTCCGATTTTGAGGACAGTAACAGCGACTCTGAGCCCTTGGCTGGCCTGGCAGGGATCAAAGGGGCCTCGTTAGACAGGAGAGCCAGAGCTTGTTTGGGATCCGCCTTTGTGCCGGCCTGGCCCCCCCGTAATGTCCTGCTGTTGGGAGGCGCCGTTAGACAGGCGGGCTGCAGGGCGCTGCCTGGGGAAGGGCTGGGGCTCTGCAGCAGGAGGGAGCCGGCGGGCGGCACGGCCGGGGCCTGGCTGAACAGGTTTGGCATGGAGAGCGTTGAAATGTTTGGTTGAGGTCTCTGCGGCGCGTAGAAGCTGGAACTGGGTGTTATGAAACTGGAGCTGTAAGCGTGACCTAGAGAGGGGGTGAAGGAGCCCCTCGGGGGTCTCACCAGAGACACTGGCAGGGCTCCCGGCACTGTCTGCGTGAACGGATTAGGAGATGGCTGTAAAAACGCGGGAGGGGCTGGAGAGGGGTAACCGAGGGGCTGGACAAACGGTGCAGCTGGAGGAGGCACAAAGTCACCCTGCACCGAGACAAAGGCAGCTGCCGAGGGCGGCGTTGCCGAGCTCTGCAGGCTGCGGGGGCCGTGCTGGGGGGCACTGCTTTGCCAGCCGGCCGTTTTCAGCGGGTCCAGCAGGTTGAGAAGGTAGTCGCTGTCGTTACCTGCGTTATCTGCCTTCACTTTGACAGGCTGCAGCATCTCGGCAGCGCTGGTAGCACTGGGCAAAAGCTGAGACGGATGAGAGGAATAATTTCCAGGCTGCTGGATTTCAGGGTCTAAGGAGACACTGCCAGTTCCAAAGGGCTCCGGGATGAGATCTGAAAGCGCGTGGCTACGGCCTGTGGTGTGGGCGCTGAGGGGTTCTGTGGGAGTCTGATGCTTGGACGCCCTGGGTGCTGGTGGTGGCGGCACTATCCCCAGCTCAGGAGTCTTTCTTCCCTGCGGCCGAGGAATGGTGATGTTCCCTTGAACGGCAGGACTCGACTCGTCCTTTTCTGCGGGAGCTGAAACGCCGTCTCTGCTCCGGGGTCTCCTGGTGACGGGTGCGATGCTGCCAAGGGCTGTCAGGGGCCTCTCGGGCGAGCTTTGGGAGTACTTGGTGGGGATTGCCATGTCATCATGGCCCATGCTCCACAGCTTGTTGTAAGGGTGAGAGAGCTTCATGGTTGGCACGATCCTGCTCCTCTCAGACACACCAAGATCCATTCTCTGCGGGGAAGCATACAAGTGTTAACTTCAACTGATCTCCTCACAACATGGAGCATAAGGTGAAGGCAGGAGTGGGAGAGGATCTGTCCACAGAGCGGGAGCTCTGGCCAGGGCCCAGAGCAGGCGGGCCAGAGGGACAGGCAGGAAGGCAGAGCAGGACTGCGCAGTTCTAACGCCCGCTCTGCCTCTCACGAGGAGCTCCCTGTGACACGCTGGGGCACCTCTTGTCAGCCAGGTGAGGAGCATGTACCTGTGCCCAAGGTACAGAAACTCAGAAGCCTGAATTGTTGCATGGAAAAAACTGTTAAATTAAATATCTGGATATAACACTAAATTAAATATTATTATAATGTAGAAATGACATCATTTTCTTTTAAGTCACGTAAAGATCTCAGAGTCTGCTTTAGTTTGGCACCTGCTAAGCTGCATATTCAGTGAAGTCCTTCACACAGGATCTCCGACAATCCAGGTTGTTCAAATCCTGCCTAGACCAAAGTGGTCAGATTAAAGAAGGTCATTAAAAACCAGGCAGGTTGGAAAATTCTCAGGTGTCCATTCTCACTGCTGAGCATCAGCTGCTGAGAGGACTCGGTGTGACAGCCAAATGGACCGACAGATCCTGAGGAATAGGGCAAACACTTCCCCCTTAGAAGCAAAGGCTGTAGCTCTAGTGGAGAACGTTACTGTCCTGCAACAGAGTCCCCTTCCAATAATGTCTTAATTCAGAAAGGAACTTTGACACACGTGAGAAAATGCCTGGAAAATGGTTGAATCTACCCAAGGTTCTGAAACGTTCCTTGGAGAACAAGGGCAGGCAGCCCCAGCTCTGTGCAAACCCCCCCAGGAAAGCCCGGCCAAACCTGGTAATCAAACGTGCATCGCTCATCTCCCTCCTCTTTGGGAGTCCGCAGGTCTTCAAGGCTCTTAGCCTGGCTGAGAGGCTGAGGCTGGGATTCTACTTCTAAGTTAGGGAAAATGTCTTCGAGGAGGTTGATTTCAGCGGCCTTGCTGGAGAGCAGAGGGCTTGGAGGCAGAGGCTCTTTGGACTTCTCTGGACTGATGGCCTCTTCCCCATCAGCACTGTCCGATTCCTTCAGGGCCCGGTACGGCTGAGGCCTGGGAGAGACACAAAGATCAGGTGGCAAACAACTGTCGTTCTGATTATTTGTTTGAACAAGTATTTCCTAAGGAGCTGGATGATGGCTTTAACAACGAGCTTTTGGGTGGCAAAAGACAGCCCCTGGGAACAGCAGGTGTGGGAGCAGAGAGAGCACGGACGTACAGAGATGAGTCGGGACTGGAGGGACTTCAGAAAGGAACAAGATGGAGGTTGGAGGGACTCGGAGGAGAGTCGTGATCATGCGGTGACAGCCTGGCTGAGGAGCAACTCGGAGCAGGAGTACCAGGACCAGCTCTCCCTGCTGCCAGTCCAGCCCTGCCCTCAGGTGGGTCACTCGCTGCTCCTGGGCTCAGTCCTTCCCCAGGCACGGTCCGAGCTGGCGCTGCCCTGTTTCGCAGGCACTTCCATCCTCCTGCTTCAAGCTAACTCAGCACAGGACATAACTCAGTGTTTTCCCACAATAATTGGGAACACCGCGCAGAGTCCCAATGATTACACTGGTGTCATCTTATCAAGATACAACACAATCCATTATGGAGACACCTAGTTTACATTTGCAGCCAATGCCGAGCTAGCAGGATGCTTTTCTTGCACATACCTCAGCAAAAAAATGAGCACCAGCAGATTTGCATATCGGTTGTGTGTACAGAGCACCGCGGCATAATGCGCAGCCAATTAATGACAAGAAGTGCCACGCACATCCGTGGTGATTGGCACTTGACTGGCAGCCAGCTCGGCTGTGGCATTTAAACACGGTTTCAATTAAAAGAAAATATTTGGGAGACCTGCAAAAACAGATCCTATGGAAGAACCCTCCTCCTCTTTCCACATTTCATTGTAACACGTCTATATCACGCAAATGGAGCAGCAGCCTCGTCGTCCTCCCCTCACCGGCACACGAGCAGCAGGCACCGAGCCGGCCGCGCAAGGGCGTAATAACGTGAGCACACGACAGAGAGCTGCTGGTGCGTGGCCTAAGGAAGAGGGCGAGCTTGCAAATCTCAGTCCTGTCTTTAGTCTCTCACACAGCATGTGCTCATCGGCAAAAAAACCCCAAACCCTGGG
>WEIS01082552.1:0-14717 GCA_013389965.1 Todus mexicanus
ACTTAGCCGAGGTTAACCCACCATACCCATGTGCATCAGAACTTCTTGGTGAGGCTGGAGACCTGTAGAGAAGCCCAGTGTGTGTTTACATAGATATTCACACACATACCTTCATGGCAGTCCTGGCACTTACAAAAACCCTTGACTTCATAGGCAATGTCTCCCCATAGGAGTACAAGCTATAGGGATCAAACCTAGCTGTTCTGGCCTTCAGCGGGGAGCTCTGCAAGTGTGACTAGAAGGGCAGGGTCTGGCTATTCACCTGTCAGAGGACAGCTGTGAGCCAGTGGTGCAATATAGTCATAAAAAAGCAGATGCAGCTATGGATCCTCTCAGGGGTGGTATTTTCAGTGGAGGTAAAGGCATGTAAAATATGGGATTTTATGTCATGTTATGGCCACCTGAGAAGAAGAAAGATTAACCACAGGAGAAGGAGCTGAGAGTGAAAGAGTTTAGCTGTTTATCTGAGCAAAACAAGACGTGCAAGGGGCAGTTATTCCTCTCCAAGTGTCCCAAACATATGAACTTACTGAAGGCTCAAGTCTCAAGTTCAGTCTCCCTGGCCAGGAGCAGCAGTTCCTACACACCTATTGCTGGCCCCTTGGCCAAGAGGCTCTAAAGCAGCCCTTGGCTGTGTAACTGCATCTCTGCACCTCCCTGGGTAGGTACCATGGCGTGGGAGCTGTGAATCTAGAGACAAATGGGCAAATCAAGGCTTCAAGTCAGCAAATTTTGGTACTTCCAGCTTGCGAACTTGCCATGTGGTTCTTCTCCTTTTCTCCCAGCTCTCTGGCAGGTGCCACTAATGTGGGAGTGACCCTTGGGAAACAGGGGTTGTGGGGTGAGGATTTGGTGCTGGGGATTCAGTTCAAATCTGAAACTGGGTCTGTCCGCATTGATTCTTGCCAGAGGTATTAAGATCATCTACTGAACGTTTCATGATTTCTCTCTGAGGATGGATCTGACAGTGCTCGTAATATTTAGACTGAAAGCCCAATTGTGTTTTGATAGCAGCTTTTCGTGGTGAGATGAAGAGGAGCATATCCCCAAATCTGTTTTGCCCAGGCTTATGTCTCAGCGGTATTTAATAACCCAGGTTTGGATGCTCTGTAATTAAACAAAAGGCTCATGAGTCTCCCTGAGACATTTTCCTTCCTCTCTACCTGAGTTTATCACAGACTACCTGCAAATCTGAAATCCAAACACATGCATGAGGAAAGAGGAGAGCAGCACCCAGAGTGCTCTGCTCCTGTTGCTGCCCTGGGGGAGACCAGGGGCTCAGATCTGGGAGAGCAGCGACCGATGTGCTTGGGCTCTTTTTGTATTCATCACATGAGTAAAATGAGTAAAATGAGGGAAATAAGCATAAAAACCTGAAAAATACTCCTGCAGGCTCAGGACCCACAGGAGTTGGTACATTTCAGAATTAATAATCATGATAATTGATGTGAAAAGGAGGATATTAAATGCCTTGTTGGGACTTCTTGATTTAAAAGCAAGGCTATATCTTTATAGTGCCATATTAAACACTCTATCAATTTAAATAATAGGATTAATTAAAAAAGATACGGGTCAGGAGATTAAAATGCTTTTCAAAAAATATTTCATAACACGTTTCTTTCCTTTGATGTGAAAGCAGAGGACAGTTTGCTTTTGTTTTACAATAAAACCTCTAATGCCACAAACCACCACACCACTAAACAAAGAAAACAATTAAGTCATAGAATGAACAAAAATAGAGCAACATTCTTTGTGTTGTTAGAGGATATATATATTATTTTTTTTTTGGTAAAAACCTTGCTGCTAGTGAAAATTACGTGCCTATAACAACAGGAGGAAGTAGATTCTTAGGAAGATTCTCCCAGCTCTCAAGCAGGACACCTAGTGCAAAATCTGCTCTGTGCTGTTCAGTGCAAACAGTGAAAGCAGAGAGATTTGCGATTCTTCTGCTATTTTTCATCTAATTATTTCAGAGCAACTCAGTTCATTGTGAAGAAACCCATGGGCATATTTCTTTTATAAAAGCAAAACATTCAGGTCATGGGGCAAAACATAAATTGAGGGCTATTGATAAGCTGCAAACATTTCAGCAATGCATGTTAAAGATCATGAGGCTTGTATTCTAATGTGTCACTTCTCCAATATTTGAGCTACTTTTTCTATCTTGCATAATTCAGATGAAGTATAATTCCATTTCACTAAACAACATTCATTGAACTAAGTTCATTCCCAGTCCTCATTTGTACAAAAACCTTTTTACACCTTTTTGGTAAAGTAAAAAGGGTCTAAAAACAAGAGTAATTTGCTGGCACAGCGTAAAGAATGTAACATGAGTAAGAGTCAGACCCCTTACCTAAATAAACCCCTTTTACACATCAAAACCTGTTTGTGTTCTGTGATGACTGGAATAATTTCTGAAAATAATGGCCTGATTATACGCATATTTACATGTTAATCTGAGCTTGCAAAAAAAAAAAAAAAAGAAGCAAGCAATGTTCAAAGTGAGAATCAGGGAAGTCTAAATATTGTATAAATATTAATTTAATTTTTTCTCATTGTGCTATTTGTCACGGTGGATATTTTTAGTCAAACTTCCTCTGTGTTGCCATCACGTTGGCTTGACATGCCTGACAACACAGACTAGTTATCATCATCTCTGTTCCTCTGCTGCGTGGCCATTCCCAGCAGGACAGAGGAGAGGCTTTTTTCCACCTCTGGTTTTAAAATTCTCGGTGGGTTTGGGATGGCAAAGAGCAAATAAAAAGACGAGCATCCAGATACTGATGAAAGGATCTGGGGGAGAAAGCTGCCACTCAAACTCTTTCAATCAGTAATGTGAGCTCCAGAGAGGAGGATTTTCAAACTGCTGCTTTGAGGCTGGGTACTGGCACCAGGCGCTGAGCTCACCACCTGTCCCTCAGGCCATTTCCAACATGATTAGCTGCTGCGGGGCTGGGATGTATGTCAAGAAGCTGGAGTGAGCCAAATTTCTGCCTGGGGATTGTTCATTTTACCAACAGAAAGTCCTTTCCTGGCTTCATCCTTTCCAATGCAGCACTAGGCACTGAAGCCATCCAGCAGCCCCTCTCCCACGGTACCTGGAGCCTCCTTGGGTCTCCTGGGGGACCACTGGCCTGGAGGATGCTGCAGCACCCACCTGGGGACACTCAGTGCTTCAGGGTCAGCAGCCTGGGGCAGCTGCAGCCAGTCTTGCTCTGATCCCTCACGGAGCTAAATCTGGAACACGTCCTCCGAGATCAGTGGTGTTTCCCTCACATAAAGCCGCTGTACAGGAAGGCAGATTATCCCAGACCAGATGTCACTTTCTGCAGCCGCTGCTGGCAACTGAACGGTGCGGGTAGGGCTGTCTGCACTTTTATCAGCGTTTATTGGGCTCTTGTGCTTCCCTTAACTTCAGCGTGAGGATCCAGGAGAGCTTGATAGCATTTCTTGTTTGTCTACTTTATTTTCCGGGGGCTCGGTTTCATCATTTATGACCCCAGGCCTGGCGCCTGAAAACATGTTTTGCTAAAATTAAGTTAGGATTCTTCACAGTCAGACTTAGGATACACAGGGACACGACAAAACATTGATTGTTTCTTACAGTCTTGAGGAGTGAAATCTTTTGTTTCATTAAGTAAAAACCTAAAATTGTTCCTCAAGCCACCACAACTCTAGGGAAATCCCTAAGCATTGCATGGCTCGTGATTAAATCATGAGATATTGGCACCAGAGTGTGTAGAACAGCCCTTCTTAAGTCTCTCATTGCATTTCACCTACCATCCCTAGCGCTGGTGCTGGCCACAGTCTAGCCACATGCAAAACTATTTTCTCCTGTTGGAGAAACCCTCCAACAGCAGCAAACTATCCCGAGGTTCCAGGCTCCTTCCAGGAGCATCGCTCTGCCTCTCCCAGAGGATGTGAGCAAACGAGCCTCATGCTGCCCAAAGCCACTATCTGGGAGATTCATCTTCCTGAAAAAAGGAAAACCTTGCATGGCTTTGCACGAGCATCAGGATTTCAAAGGTGGCTGTATATAATTCTGAGCAAAACAGAGGTGGGATTTATTACTGGTATTGGAAAATAATTTACAGTCTTGGTCATGTGGTAGGAGCTGCAGGAACGGAGAACAAAAATGGTGTGTTTGCCAAGAAAACCAAGTTATGTACTGGATGGTTAGCAGGTTTGAGAATTGATTTTCTTCAGTTGCATTTGCCATAGGTAATTTTGTAGCTGCTAAAGGAGAAAAGATGGTTCTGCAAGAGCTTCTGACACACATCAGAATACACTCGCTCATGAAGAAGCCCTGGAATTTGCACAGATAAAAGCTTCTTCCTAAACATCTGTGCAGTCAGACCCTGTCACGTACATTATTGTGAGAAAAGCAAAGGAGAGAAGGTGATCCGGACATGACTAGATATCATCAAGATTTAGAGATTGCTGATATATTTGCATGTCATTTGCTTACTCTTGGTCCCACTCTAACCAACAGTGTAGCATCTGGACCTATATTCTTTGGAGGCTTTGAAGAGCAAAGCACTTGTATGTGAAATTAACTTCCCTTTCGCTTCAGTTTCAGATATAGAAAGACATTGAAATAATACAGGGGTAAAAAGTGGCTAAAGTACACAACATTTTTCATTGTAGAGACTCCCTAACCACACTACGCATATGCTTTCCCTAATACATTTTATAGCTACGGCATGAAAAGCTCTCTTTGGAGCTCTTTTGTGCAGGTAGACTTTAATTTGCGGGAGAGAGAAATGAAGCAGACATCTATGCTCCATCGCATTGCTTGAGTTTAATTTTGAAGAGAGAGAAATGGAGCAGAGGTCTGTTCTCCACTATAGAGCGAGAGTTTAATTTGGGGGAGAGAGAACAGAGGTCTAAGCAATGGGTTTTCCCTGAAAGTTCATAACTATTGTGCCAGCTGAGAGAGGCAACCTTTGCCCATGTTCCTCCAATCCTTGCTGTACCTTGACCATGTATAACCTCAAAGAGAAAGGAGCAGGAATATCTGATATTCTCCTCTGGTATATGTGGTATTTCACAGCTGGAATTTAATGCCTAGCCATAATATTTTTCTATAACCCAGCATGTAAGTCAAAGTTTCCGGTGCTTTCAATTAGTGGACACCTGAGAGAAAAAACTGCTGCTGATAGGATTAGCAGTGGTGCGGGGTAATTAGCACGCAGTGACCCAGGGAGACCTCGGAGAGGTTACAGGAGCTGATCTCTGCAGCATGAGCAGAGCTGTGTGGTCCGTGCTGGGTGTCCAGAGTCCTGCTCATCATACCAGGGTGAGCTGGGCAGTTGTAGCTGCTGATTTTGTCAGGGATGGCATATTGCATGATGCAAGAGTGGCTGCATGTTGGCATCTAGAATGGGTAAGAATAAGCTCAGAAATGCTGGTGGTGGCACAAGTCCCATGAATTTCCTGGAAACAGGGTCAGATTTCCGATCCCCTACATTATTTAAAGCAAGATACTGCCATCTTCAAGCTGCCACTGAAGGAATCAACTTAAGTTGTCTCTTGTGCTTAGAAATGTAGCAGTATGACCCCCAGAAACCTCATCTGATGTGATAATATGCTGTTGGTTCTGGGAAGCATAACAGGTCTCCATACGTGAATGAGCAGCTGAGTCACACAGCATAAATGTCAGGCTATGCCAGTCATGGTGCTCCTTTAGAATGATTTTGTATGTCATGATACAGGACTATGAAAAACAACCCAGTTATCACTCATCCAAGTTAAAAGGCATGATTATAACGATCATATATAACGTACGAGAGCTATCAAAAGGCAGAGCATGATACGTCACACACAGTTAAGGCTCTCCGGCTTCATTTGGATGAGAGCTACCTGTGCTGTTTGTGCTTCCTAGTGCATAGAGCGTGGTTTCAAGCATAGCAAAAAAGGATCTTTTAGATGGGCTGATACCTTTGTATTCTGGATTTCAGAATGAGGACTGATAGCGGAAGTGAATAGACCCTGAAACTTTTGCATCACAAGGAAAAGCGGCTCACATCAGGTCGAAGGGGCAGAGAGCTCACCTCATGCTGTCTGAGGCTGCGGAGAATTTATCAAATGTCAGCCCCAAGTATGGTTTGTGTATCTGGGCTTGCCTTTCACTCAAGATTTAGATGATACCTGGTGCGATGCGTTCTCAAGGGGGTGCAGCAAGGGTTCCGGGATGTGGTAACTGGAGAAGGCAGAAAGAGGGAAAGCTGCAGCCCACCTACTCGAGCCCGCCTACTACAGTCAGCAGAGGTGAGAAGGCTCTACAGCCTTCAGTCCTGTATCTCTAGCCAAAACACAATCCAAAGAGCTTTTTATTTTAGTCATGAAGAATCAAAAGACATCAGAGGGTTGTAAGAAATAAAGAAAAACATAACTTGATGGATGACCCATGGTCAACAATGGGAATCCAACTGGTAATCTCACCTGTTACAGGGTTTTCAGTGATCACCACCAAATAAAACACACGAAAATAACACAAGTACATGAGTGAAAAGTGCTTTTTTGAAAATCACTCAGACTGGGAGGATGCAATGAACTGACAGCCAAGGGGCAGCAGAACTGTTGTACATCAGCATCTTCTTCCTAAAACTCTCTGGTGCCAAAAAACTGCTTGCTATCCTCAGGTAGGTGGATGCCTTAGGGGTAACTGTAATTACTGGCCTAAAAGCTGTGTTCAGGAAAGCTGTGATTCTAAGTCTGTAAACTTTGCTAATTCCTTAGTCCTGCGTTAGGCTGTAGCAGGTACCTTGGACTCTGCATTACATTTACAGGCATTCCCAGGCTGTTTTTCAAAGCATCTTTTGCACCTCCTTCTTCAGTTTTCCTCTTACATAATGCAAACTTTTCATGTCTGAGGCAGAATAACTCCTGCCTGTTTCATTACAGACTCACCTGAGCCCACAACCTCACACAGGGAGAGTTGTGCCCCCGTGTTTAATATATGGACCACTTCTTGTTAGTACTCTGTAGGTAGAACTATCCTTTCAGAAGCAAAATCTGTATTCCCTCACAATGATATTCAGCAATCAAGAGTTTGACTAGCTCTCCGTGTTTCCAAAATGGATGGTATAATTAACTGATTTAAAGCCTGCCGTAATCAGGAGTGCACAGTCAATGAATATTCAAGCTGTCCTCATTGTTAGGGGTGATAAAGAAATGCCTTCTCTTTAGGCGGGTTATTTTTTATAGTCTAAAGAGTCATCCAGAAG
This sequence comes from Todus mexicanus, assembly GCA_013389965.1. Classification (NCBI taxonomy): domain Eukaryota; kingdom Metazoa; phylum Chordata; class Aves; order Coraciiformes; family Todidae; genus Todus; species Todus mexicanus. The sequence goes on from WEIS01082552.1 coordinate 7,230, forward strand.
ATGGTGCCACAGTTCTGCCTGTGAAATTAACGCCAGCCCAGAAGAGAGTCCTTGCATGGAAATTAATATCTCATAGAAATTTAAGAGCAAACTTATTTTCAAGGGAAGTTCAGAGCTCAAAAGCTGACATTTAGTCTATGTTAAGGCTCTTATTGAAAACTAGGGCAATGTATCTTCGTTGCTTTTGCTCTGTGTCTCTCCAGGCAAGATCAGCCAGCACGACAAGGAAGAGAAAACCCATCCCATCTCCCCACTCCCTGCTGAAAAAGGGAGAGGTCTTTGGGTGTTTGTTAAACTGCCCTTTCTGGGTAGCAGCAAGCCATCAAAAATAATAAACAAGATGAGAACAAAATAAGCCCCTCTCTGGATGCTTCATGGGGATTCAGTGAAAGGAAGAGCAGCATAAATACAGTTCATAGCTGTTTCTTTCAGTTAGGGAAGGGAGGCATTTCTGAGGCTTTGTGTCACTGCAGAAAATGATGATGTCAAGCCTGTAGATCCTTGTAACCAGATTAAATAGTCTGATTTTCTTTTCACAAAGCTTTGCATGAGCATAGAAGAAAAAAAAAAAAAAGAAAACTGAGATTGGTATGAAGTAAAATCTTTGCTCCTACCAAAAGCGGACATTTAATTTTTTCTTCCATTACAATTTTCTGTTGTCTGAGGTCTCTTCTCTGTAGCTCAAGCAATTTGTCATCCGATTAGTCTGATGAAGCATAGAGAAGTCATTTGAACTGTAAATTTTCTGCAGGCAAAATAAAATGCAAACAAGAAGAGCTTCCTGTGCCTGCCAAAGTGATGATACTCAGAATACAAATAAGAAAAAGCCATGCTGACAGCATAAGCTATTTTTATATTCTGTCATTGGCTCCCGGGCATGGCAGTTTGAACAGGACCGCATCTGTATTCCCAAACCCAAATAAACCATGTAGTCTTAAGTGAAGTTCATGTCTTACAGAATAGCTGTTTAATCACAGTAAAAGGATACATTGCAGGAAGGATGAATCATGATGTTGATTCACACTCAAGCTGTACGTTTACTTGTTCAGATCAGCCTGGACAGAACAGCTAAAGAGAGGAGGGTTTCCTGATGCTGATGGAAGAAGCGCTGTGCCATGCAGGAGAAGCCAGCAGGGACTTCGGTGCTGGCAGCAGAGGCTGAGGGCGCTTCATGTCGCAGTTCAGTCCTGCAACTTTTAGAAGCCCGCAACGAGACATGGCTTGTTGTGATGGCCGGGCATCGCTGCACAGGCGTGTTCAGGACATGAGTCCTCTGCCACCCTCCCACGGTGACTTCACCTTCCCCAGGGTGGCTGGTTTTATCTCCTAAAGGTTAGCTCCAGGGCAAAAGCTCACCGTAGGACAGCCTTCGCTCAGATAGTCTGAATGCACACGGTGTGAAACGCTGGGGATGAAGAGGGATGCCAGGCTAGGTCTGTCCTTTCCCACAGCCTCAGCATCTCTCAACCTCACCCTCACGTGGCTCCTCTGTGAAAAGCAGCTGTGGCCTCATTCCCTTCTTTAAAACCTAAGGCATTTAGAAAGCGCAAACTCTTTTTCAACACTCTTAAGCTGCTGAATTATTGTACAGGCATGTGTGATGTACTCATTACCTACCAGAGTGTGCTTAACAACTCTGGCTAACTGCAATAACATCTTTTTCTTATACACCATTTGTCATCGCTGGACCTCAAAGCCTTTTGGGAGATCAGTAACATTAGGAACAGGCAACCTTTCCCACAGAAAGCAGAGCTGAGAAGAGCACTAATGGGACTGTAGCTGGCAAATGGACCGTGCAGTCACCAGAGGCCTTGATCCTGCAAGTTGTTCCAAAATAATCTGCTGGAAAATGTTATCAGAGCAATAGGAGACTTTTGTGATGCAAAGTGTATGAGTTTCTGGAAAGTAATCTTTCTTTCTCTAGATGAGCATCAAAGGAGGACTTGTGCCAAGCCAGGGAGTGTTTTGCTTGCCAGCCAGCATTAATTCACCACTATGCAATATTATTTAAGTAATGCTATTAATTCTTACCTCCTGAATTAGAAGACGACTCTGAACTCTGCAACAGATCATTTTGCAAAGCCAGGACTTTGCCTGGGTTTGCACAGTCCATCCTACAGCACTTTGCACTTCTGAAAACCATCCTTCTCTGCCTCACTGGAGCTTGGGGCAGCTTCCCACTGGGGTTGAATTCAACAGCCATCCAACCCAAACGAACCCCCCATGTCACTTAAACTGGGGCTAATAACCAAGCCCATCGTCGAATTTAAATTTAGTTCTTCTCTGAATCAGGAAAAGTGGCTGAAGGCTTTGCTTCTCCCTTCACCATCCCTGGCATTTGCTTGGCTGACTGCTCAGCAGCTGCTTGGGCCGTGTGGTTTTCTGGCAACTGTGGGATGCTCAGTCAAGCAGTGACTTGAGTGGCACCAACGGCCACATCACGAAGGGATGATTGATAACCTGATCAGAGCCACAACTATGTTTCCACCCACGCTCGCTATCAGTCCCTTTCAAGAGCAAGATGCCTCTTTGCCATGCTTTGGTTTTGATGAGTGAGTACAGCAAAACATGCAGCGAGATGAGTCCATCAGGCTTTTTAAAGCTTTGGACAAGCCTGACTACAACTTTATCCCAACTTCTCTTCTGAGCAGCTGAGTATGTTCAGGGATGCTCCCAGCATGTTCCCAAAGCTAGGAGCAATCTGGCAAACTGCCTCCCACCCTAGATGCCCAGGATGGATATCAGCCTGGACATAAAAAAATACGAAAAGCCTTGCCTGATGAGGATGTGGAAGGGGCAGGAGATGAGTCCTGTGTCCTGGGTGAGTGATCCAAACTTGAGGCTTCTGGTGTCAGTGCTCTCCCAAGCCCCAGAAACCTTATCAAAACCAGCAGAAGTGGATAATTCCCATGCAATCCTTTGATTTTGAGAAAACGGGGCTTCTTGGTAGGAAATCAGTTAATAAAAGGGATTTATTTTATTTTATTATTTTATTTTACTTTTTTATTAGTAATTTATCTGCAGGAGGAGGTGAGAAGTTGGGAGTTAGACAAATCCTTGCTGGCACTGGGGACTAGGAAGATCTTGCAGTTAGGAGCTGCCAGTGTTGTGGCGACTTAGCCAGCAGCATGGTGAGGGCTTGTGGTAGATCTCTGAGCTGTAAATCTGTTCTTCCTGAAACCCACCTTACTCAGGTTTGAAAGAAAGAAAGCGAAAAATAACACCCAGATTATTAACATCAACTTTTGCCTTTTTCATTAGGACTTTACCCTGCAGGAGAAAAAAAGGAAGGCAGAGCTAACGTCATGTATAAAATTGAAGTCCAAACCTGATTTTCATGCTCTATTTAATACAGTAGATCAGAGGTTTTGTCTGAGATCCTTGGGAATGTAAAGAACAGAGAGTTTGTTAGAGCAAAGCAGCAGATGCATATTTTTCTCCAGCCTCAACACAAAACTCAGCTGTTTTCTCAGACTGAACTGGGTCCTTGTTCAAAATCTGACCTCAGTAACGAGGGTCCTTGATGCCGGCTGAGAATTTGCCCCCAAATGCCATACAGACATGCCAGTCAGCTGCAGCTGGGCTGGAGAGCAACTGCTTTCCCCTGCACTGGAGGATGTATCACCCTGGGTGCTGCAAGAGTCCGTATGTGGTGCTCAAGACGTGCCAGTGCCAGCACCAGGCTCTCCAGCAGCGAGGACACTGGAGAACAGCTCATGTCACATGGAGATGCCCTGGCTGAATGGGGCTGCCACGAGCATCAGGCACCTGCTAGAGCCACGATTCGGTGCAGGAGCAGCCAGGGACACTTAGCACAGCTGCTGGTGGTGGGTGGGTGTTGTGGCAGTGCAGAGGGAGGCACCCAGGCTCAGCATCCTCTGAGCACCTTCCCTCTTTACCCAAACGCACCCAGAAACAAGGGCTCTGCTTTCTCCCTCTTGACAAATGCTTTCCCCAGTGGCGCTGTTGTTTTTTGGCTGCTATTTCAGACACGTGGCAACTTACTGGCACAGCGGTTAGGCGTATGCATCCACTCGTTTTCTCTTTCCAGGATCCAGCTGGGTGCCTTGGGGGCATTAGAAATCCTCTAACACAAAATCAAACCAAAAATCCCAGCTCCCAGTGAGAGGGCTGTGTTTCTAGCCTGAGCTTTGTCTTTCAGGGAAAAAAGCCTCACTTACTTAGCAAGTTATCTGTGTGAGCATGTAGGCTCTGCACCACCAACGCTATCATCTTGCTATCGGCTGCCTGCTGAATTGCTCGCTATTCAGTGACCTTTCAACAGATTATTGGAATTATATTGAATTTCAATGGCAGTTGCTGGAGCCTGCATCGCTTTCAGGCCCCGTCTCTCTGCCTATCTCTGAGCTGGCTGGCACATGCTGCTGGAGCCACAGCAATGGGAAGAGTGTATCTAGCTGGGTAGCTAGTGTGGTGGCTTTCCATGTGTGTGATCCATCAGAAAAGTTGTGCTCTGAATCCAAAAGTGACAAGACGGTCGTGATCAATATTCAACAAAAGTGAGATTTTTGGGTTTTGGTAGCAGAGGTGAAGGTTTTTAACCTGTGGGATACTTCATGCTGAGGTAGGCACAAATCAACTGATCTTTTCTTCAGGTGTCTGTGTTTCTTTGCACAGAAGAAGTAGATTTTAACATTGATATTTCATTAAGTGAACATAACAGAAGGTGAGGAGGAGAGAAAAGAATTAACAGATTCAGTCACAGAATTGCTTCCAAAGCTCTTCACAGGTACTTGAGAAGGAAAGTACTGAACTGATGGAAATATTTTGAGTATGCTGGTGACAATCACAAATGGTCTTAGGTTGCTTGAGTTTAAACTGGGGATTTCAAGCTGCATCCCCAGCTGGGCAAATTCCTTCCAGCAATACCAAGGAGCCATTTCATTGCTGACAGATCAGCACATGGAGAAGAGAACATGGATTGTGAGCCACAGCAAAGGCCGCTGGAAAGTTTCCTCCTGTGCAAGAGTCTCATAAACTTTTTCATGACTTTCTGTTCTATGAAGATTTCTTGAGTGTACTTGAAACGGAGCTTAGCTAGGATGGACGGACTTGCTGACAGCAGAGACTGTTCTCTGCTCTTCCCTACCTATGTAGGCAGCATTAGTAATCAGGACATCGAGCGCTCAACCATTTCTGGATTCATTACCAGCCCTGGGATTCATAACGTGGCACAACACTTCAATACCAGTAACAACATCAGTTCATATCCATTTACTGGTGCGACAACGTTCAAGTGCTGAAATACGTGCTTGAGGGTTCTAAGCCTGTAGTTCATGCAATGGGTAATACATCTAATAATCCAAAATTCATTTTTTACTAAGCTTCCAGTAATGGGAAACTGTATTTGCAAGGTTGCACTTGTGCCCCTGCTTGGGTTGTGCTGTTGTGAGGAACAGGGTCATTTGCAACCTTAGCTGGAGCTACAACCAACCAAGTTGCCTTTCACTAAAATGGTATAATTTGTGAGACGCTTGCACAGCACACAGGATAGCTATACATGCCTAAAAGTGTGAGGCACAGACACATACTATAATCTTAACTACAATTCTAAGCATGACACTAAAGAATTGCACGTATATTCTACTAAAACCTTACCAACCTGATGACATTTTCAGTGAAGAACAACTATTACAAATATTGGTACTTTGAAAAAACAAATTAGTACTTCTTAAAATGAACGGAACTTATTATTGCAAAGAAAGTGCTGGTTTCTAAGCTTCCCCTTTAGCAAGTGTAACCATTCAACCCAGTGCTACTAAAAATGGCCAGCAGCCTTTTCATCTGCGAAAGCACATAGTGTTGGTAACTCTGATTGTGGCAGGGCAATGGGATAATGAAATGCGTAAATATTGGATCCTCCAATACAACTAATTTCGCTGCACTTCGCTGCAGTTTGCTGAGCGGCCACTTGATGGGGCCGAATGTCTCCTTTTGTGAGAGCTGCTGCCCTGCGTTTTCCTTCCTTCCTTCCTGCCTTCCTTCCTCCCTTCCTCCCTCCCTCCCTCCCTCCCTTCCTCCCTTCCTCCCTTCCTTCCTCCCTTCCTCCCTTCCTCCCTTCCTTTCTTCCTNCCTTCTTCCCTCCCTCCCATCCCAAATTTCGCTGTGCATGCTTTGCCTCCTCCTGCACTAATTCATGGCTGCACATAAAATTGGCTCTCTAAACCCCTCTGCTTTGCCCAAGGAAGAAGTGGTACCAATTCCACAGCTAATGACAAATCATAGAATCGTTTAGGTTGGAAAAGACCTTTAAGACCATCGAGTCCAGCTGTTAACCGTGCACAGCCAAGACCACCACTAAACCATGTTCCTGAGCACCACACTACACATCTTTTAAGTATCTCCAGAGATGACGACTCCACCACTTGCCTGGACAGCCTGTACTGGGGCTTGACAACCCTTTCAGCAAATAATTTTTTTTAATGAAGAATAATGATCTGAGGACATGAAGAAAAAAGAAATTAGACCTGAGCACAGTTGGGGAGTGTAGACTTTGTGAGGGGGGCTGATTTTGCACACTTTTAGCATTTCTGTGCTCCTGAATTACCACGCTGTGCAGCATTTGTGGTCTAGTTGAGGGTAAAGGCGTCAAACTTCCCACTCATTCCTTGGCATCACTTTTGCAGCACACAGCCCAGCTGGGCCAACGTCGCTGTCTTAATACTTCACTGTCTGTAAAGAAACTCCCTTATATTGTGCAAACATGCTGAATGCTGGCAGGCAAAGGAGTGGTGCTAAATTGCATTAACTCTGAAGATGAGCTTAAACACAGAGCTCTTTTTATAACACCAGAACTATTTTCGTGTGATGAACATGGAGAATGTAGCTCATTACCAGTCCATGGGAGGAACCAGGCAGGATGGCAACAGCACTGCTGGACCGAGCAACCACGACTTGCTAGGGATGGCTAAACATAGGCTTTTTTCTCCCTTACATGATCACAGCTACTTGCAGCCAAGTGCTTCTAATTGCTTCCACCAAAGTTTATTACTGTGAGCTACTCATCAGTGAATTGCAGTGAAGCCTCCAAGGACCTGGGGAAAAGAGGCATTAAAGAAGTTGTCATCTCTGTCAGTCAAACACAGGAGCTGATTTGTTAACCAAGGGAAGTGTGGCAGGTTAAACAGGCTTGGACATCCGCAAATTGCTTGCTGATGGTGTCCCCTGGGGAGATTATTGGTTATGATAGTTAAGAAAGGACTCGTGAAAACTGGGTGATGATTTTGAAAAGTTGGATAAAGGTGAGAAATCAGTATCTTTATAGCACAATATCAGGCTAAGGAGATGGTAAAGGGGGTGTTCCTCAAGCAGGTTTGAGCCTGTCTCATACGTTAACAGCCTTTGCAGACAGTGTGTGCTAATGAAATTTAGCAAGGGAAGAAAGCTGGAGGCATTTTCAGCACAGAGATTATCTGACCACTGGGGAATAAATATGGCATGTAATTTAGTAGAACCAAAGCACCAGGT
>WEIS01082556.1:0-16056 GCA_013389965.1 Todus mexicanus
GTCCCTTCCAATCTGGTATTCTAGAGTTTATGTTTTGGGAATATAAAAGAAAAAACATTGCTATGTCTCCAAATCAGAGAGATTTAGTCATACAAGGTAAAGAGAAGACCCTCCAGTGACAGAGCCCAGGGACATACCTGGAGAATAAAAATATTTGTACATTATATGGGGAAGCTGAAATACAGATCTAAGGATGAATCCCCTTTTCCAAAGCTTCATGAAGCAGCAGCATGGACAAGCATGATTCACAAGAGACACAGATTATCAGCACAGACTTCCTGTGTAGGTGCACACAAGAGAATGAAATTGTCACTGTCTGCCTGACTGGTGCATGAACATCTCCTTTTGGGGCCCTGTCTTCTCATATCTCAAGAACAGCTTGAAAACAGAAATTTGACATTAAAAATATTTGAAAATCTTACCTTAAAAAGACCTGTTCGCAATGTGGCTGCATGGCTTGGAGAAGAATAGCTCCAACAGGTCTGGCACCCACTTAGGTTGAAGCAGGAGCTTACATTGGATCAGGAACAGGTAGGATTTTGTGGCTCACCTGGTGGAGTAGGTTTCACTGTTTCCTGGGAAGCACCCCAGTGAATGGGAGGCACAGAGCAGTTGTGGGGTGAAAGACCTGGGGAGGGAAGCACTGAAATTAGACATAGGAGAGAACAAACCCATAAGGAATCAAATTTCAGTAGCATAACTCTTTATGGCCATTCCATTCTAGTAGTGAGCTGAGCAAGGGGTTGGCAATAGCAGCTATGCTTCGGTGGTGCCATAGGGTCACCTGGAGGTTTACCCAAAAGTTGTCAGTTTTATACTTACGCAAGGAAGTACTTCTTGCACCACAAGATTACACCATCGATCCTCCAGGAAAACATGGAGTGATACACCACCAGGTCACACAGAGAGAACCTTGCTTCAGAGGCTGTTCTAGGCCTTTCTGCAAAGACTTGTCACAGCAGCAGCCATAGATTATTTTTTCAGGGCAGCTAAATACAACTGGGACCTCTGACCTCCATCAGATACTGGTGGAGCATTTCAAACACTGCCACACACAAGCAGAACACACAGTGATTTTAATACACAGCTCAGCGTTAGAGGGGCAGCAGGCTTGGTCTTTTATGCTTTCCTCTTAACAAGGTTTGCTAACGATGACTAATGATAGTAATGAAAGACACATGGTGTCTCTGGCCCAGAAGCAGGTGGTGCCTGTACTGCTTGTTAGAGCACAAAGCCTAACTTTGTTTCTTGGTTGTCGATTGTTTGGATCTCTTGAAAAATCTCTTGGAAAAGATTGGGGGTGGGGAAAAGAAAAAAAAAAAGTCATTTTAATAAAATATTTTTTTCTTCTCCTTGAGGAAGAAACCATGAAAGATTTTCTTTTCCTGAACATTCAGAAGGTACGTCATAAATATTCCAATCTTTTTCTCTCCCAAGGAGATGATACTTATGGTAATACATTAAAAAATCTCATTATTGCAACGAGAAAACCTAAATAAATGTGCTTTAAAAAATTTTGCAAAAGCCAATGAACAAGCATTTTGTGGATGTTTTTACCTTCTCATAACAATCACCTTAAAATCTTTTTTTTTCAATGGTAAAGCTTAAGAAAATGTGGCCATTTGTGGGGTTTTTTCTTTGTTCGGGTTTTTTTTTCCCCAGTATTAGTTTTTCCATTCATTCCTTCTTTAGGCTGCCTTCACTGCCACAATTTTTCCAGTGCCCACTAGAGGGCTCGTTTCCACAAGGCTACAGCTCCACGGGAGGCAAATCTCTGTACAAACCTCCAAATACCTGCCAGTCAAACCTTACTATTGCCAACATCCAACCGCCTCCGTGCTGTTCTGGAGTATTAATGATTCAGCAACAGCTCAGTTACCCTATGCATATTTATTTCCTGATTTATGAGAGTGAATTATTCAACTCAGTTCTTCATGCTATTTTACAATTTGCGATTAAAATTAACCACAAGGTAAAGGACTGATTGAGACAACCTAGCAACAAAGCACAGTTAAATGAGGAAATACACACACANTGAGTTTATTAAGCCACCCACCTGATGAAATTATGGGTGACTTCAGCTTTCATTTGGGAGAGAGGAGGTTTCTAGTTAGTGCTCCTTGGAGGGGACAAAAGCAACTGGAAAACCTGAAGCAAAATGGATATTAAGGGATCCCTTCCCTTTCCTCTGTGACTGTGTACTCTTGCTGGTGCCAAGAGGCCATGGTCCTTCTACATGTGTTATACATTTCATGCATCTTGCCCACAGCCCTCCCTGAAAGGTCCCAGGCAGAAGAAGGAGCCGAGAGCCTCTGCTGCCAACAGCGCAGGTTGTGCAGCTGGGGTCTCTAGTAAAGCACCAGGTTTGCTGAAGACCAGTTTCCTCATTCATCCATGGGGCAGAAGCAAAAGCTCTTTCTCCCCTATTCCATCTGTTTGCTTTATCCCCTCAGAACCACACCAACAATATACCTGAGCATGCAACATTCTAAATTGCTAGCAAAGAAGCATGAATCATCTCAAAACAAAAAAAAAACCCCAAACAAACAAACAAAAAAATTTAAAATAAGGTCCATGGAAAAGATACAAAAACAGAAATCAAAGGCAGATAAAAACTTATCCCAAAGGATTGGCTTTCTCTTTTGGGCCAGACATTCAAAAAAAATCTGCTATCGATCTTGCTATTGTCACTGATTTTTCAGGAGCTGTGCTCAGAAGCTTTGACAGAAAGCACTTGTAAAATGAGACAGATGAGTTGTGAGGACTTAGACTGACCCTTGAGCAAATAACTTCTTGTTTGCCCATAAAGTGAGACGTTGATGTCATTCAGGGCATTGGGGAATGACACAAAAGGGAGGCAGGAATGGGCTGAGTGGATGCTGTGACCTCTGTCCTAGGAAGACGAAAAGAGCCAGTGGATGCAGATAGCCCAGAGGTTGGTGCCTGTGCTCAAGGTGAGCTCTGAATGGGCCTTGTTTGCAAAAGCAATGCGTGCGCCAAGGACATACAAGCATTTATAGCATCGAGAGATTAAAAGGGTTCAGGGTATACAATTCATCTTTACATACAAAGAGCAAATTCTTAAAGGGCTGTTAGCTCTCATATGTGAACTCAAACCATGAGGTGAACCCAACGGCTACTAGGAAAGTCTGATAGGAGTAAACTCACTGTCATCAAACTGTCGTGATAACTTGCACGCATGGATTCTAGGATCTGCGTCATCTGAATCTCAAAACTGCTGTGTAGGCAGAGGGTTTGTTGTGGTGTCTTGCTATTTGGTAGAAAGCGTCTCATTCTTGCTCTATTTTATTGCTGGTATTTAGCAGTCACTTTTTTGTTTCAGTTTCTTGGGGTTTTTTGGACTGCAATACTGACTTCTAGCTGCAGATCCCTACACCATATCTCCTGGCTATAGTAAAGCAATTCTCCATCCTTTCTCATTACTTATGTAGTCAAGCAAGGAATGCTTTCTACGAGGGAAATCACTTCCGCTTGAAACTGGCCTTGGTACTGCATTAGAGAAATTTAATGTAGGGAAGTGTCCTGCAGTGGTAGAAAGAGGAGCTAAATGGTTGACCTCTTAGCCTCCATGGAAGACCCATCAGCATTGGCTTGTCCTGCAATCAGAAGCCTCACATAACTTGTATCCAGGACATGGTACTTCTTGAAGGGAAAAGAGGTCATATCTTACAGCTGGCCAGAGATACTTCAACTATCTCCAAGGAAAAACCGAATCACAGAATTGCCTCGATTGGAAAAGACCTTTAAGATCATCGAGCCCCCAAAAAAAACCCACAATATGTCCACTGTAGAGGAGAAAGTGCAATGGAAAATTCTTGTCTATCACAGTTATAAGAGTTATCGGGTTCAAACTGTGTTAATTACCCTAGGTCACTTTTATTGAAAATGCCTCAAATGTCAAAAATGCATGAGGATGTCTGCGTCACCGGCATTGCTACCTTCGTGCCAACTGTTGGTAACACGCAATGATGATAACAACTGCTTTACTATTTTCTAGTTTACGGAACAGGGAAGAAAAAAAGACTGTCATGCACATTGTGGGAAAAATAGTTAAAAATTAATTTCAACAGACTGTAAGAAAATATTTTTGAAGTATCTTTAATTAAAGGGACTGGGTTTGGCATGGTGGATTGGTCTGGTTTGGTTTTTAACTCAGAATTGTGTTGGGCATTTAGAAACATCCAAGTTTTCTCGCATCTCAGGGGTAGAGAATCCAGAAGAAGATGAATATTCGAAAAAATAAGTTTTCAAAAAGTTTGGGAGGAAAGGTTTCAGATGAAAGGAAACAGTATAGCATTTAAATAACCCTAACCCTAACCTCTTTCCTTAGATGGAAATAACTTTTTTTTCCTTTGAAATAACTTTTTTTCTACACTGTCCCACTTTTCAGTACTTATTCCTATACTTGGAATATTTTACCACTTTTACTGTTGAAGAGCTCTAACATCATCTGGAAGACCCTTCTTAAAACCCACTCTTCCTTGCACATTGCTATCATCTCCATCATCACAAACTGTGTCCAACCAGACATGTTTAATCATTTGCTAAACAACTCACATCGGGAATACCATTAGCATTCCAAGGCAGAGACCACATAAAAACCTCCTGTCTTCTCAGAAATTAGAATAAGAAAAACAACGACTGTAAACAAAAAATCTACATCTATCGACAAGGATTATTAGTCTGCTGCAACTGAATTTAAAATAGCCTTCCCAGAACTGTTTATGTCTCCCAAACTCTAATGACATCACGCAGTAATATATCTTGAAAATGCTTTTAACTACACACCTCATCAGAATTCAGTGGTAAATGGACAGATATCGATATATCTAAAGAAACCTTGTCTCCTAAGGTAAAGAAAATACCCTTGGGCCATCTCTTCAAGACAAAGATCTAATTTAACAACGATTACCTTGACCAATACATTTCTTAACATTTTCACATCTGAGATAATTGCAGAATTGCCTTTCTTCCAATATGAAATGTTTTAACACCATCTCTTTTCAGTATTCCCCACTAATAATCACAGTGGCTTATTAAATAAAAATAAATATTTAAAAATATTTTATTAAGTAATCTTGCATATCTCCGTTTGCTAGATGAATATGTGCTATTTTTCATAATAATGCAGATGAATTCTCTAAAAGATATTCTTTCTGTGGGATATATTTCACTAAATAGGTTTTTTGTATCATATTTCGGGGAAAAGAGAAGTTAAAAAAAAATCAGTACTGTGCAGAGATCTTTTATACACTTCTTCAAGTCTTGCTGCATATTTCACCTGAAGGATGGGTATAAGGTTACTAGTTTATTCATTGTAATTTCTTTGTATGAGGAATGGTTGTATGAAGAATACTATGAGATCAATGTGCCCGTCGGCTTGCAGTCAGTCATCCTGGCGCATCTCCTTCCCTACAGTGTTTCATCTACTTTTATCCAACAAAATCTTGAAACATTTGGATCGATTACTTTGGGGTTGTTTGTACTGAGCACACACAAGTGCTGCTGCTTTGGGGCATGGTCTTGGCACACATTAATCTGCCCATGCTTTGAACAACTGTATTTTCTCCCTAAAATACTGACCTGAGCTGGAGGATGAGTGAGGATTCCAGCAAGAGATCCCTCCCACATCCAAAACCCTGTTGAACTGACTCCTGATCCCGAAGACAGTAACGTATGATTCCCTGTAAGGACTTGAGTGAACTAGGATCTTCAACAGACTTTGAATTCAACTAACATTAGCAAAGACTTGACGTTGCCTTTCAGAGGGAGCTTATCTGTAGTTAAAGACTGCAGATGGCAATATGACAGAGGTGACAATTTGACCTGCAGCATGTTTAATAAAGAGATCATAATCACAGTATCACCTAGGTTGGAAAAGACCTAAAAGATCATCCAGTCCAACCTCTAACGCTAATCTCTATCAAATTAAGAGCAAAGAGGAAATATTATGGGGCCATGCCCCTCTTGGCAGAGGGACAGCAGCTAGCATGATCCCAGGTACCTCACAAGCTGCTCCACTCCACAGCTTCTCCTGTGCACCACTGCAGAACAGCCCTGGTTGTCAACAACGAGGCATTACAAGTCTCAGTCTATGTGAGGCTAATGCACAAGTATATGGAACCATGAGGCCTGACAATGAGGAGAGAAAATGCTGGTTTTAGACATAAGCAAGATGCTTTTGCTCACAAAACATGGTGTCATGGTTTGGGGTCAGGGCATCCCCCCAAATCTGCAACAGAACACTCTCTCCCCCTCCCCACCCAAAAAGGGAAGAAAGGAAATAAAGAAGAAAGACTTATCGATTAGGAAACTAGAACAGCTTTACTAAAACATGATAATAATAATAACAGTAATAATAAAGGGTAAATATATACAAATATGTACAAACCCAGTATCGAACCCAACACCCCCAATGGTAAATACGTCCCCGTCCCCACTGATGCTGTAGAAGGGCCCAGCAGCAGACGGGAACCGGGAGCTGGATTCAGGGATGCGGCCCAGAACCTGGGGCCCAGCCGAGGCCTGAGCCGGGGGCTGAGACCGGGACTGGAGGCCTCAGGACAAAGCTGAAGCTGCCAAGGCCAAACCGAGTGAGGAAGAGTCCCGAAGCTGAGAGAGCAGCTCGGTCTCAGGGAGAACCAAAATAGCAAAAAGGCCAGGAGAGAAGGGGCAAGAGAGAGAGACCCTCGTGATCCCTCAGCTTTATACCGAATATGACGTATATGGATATGGAATATCCTTGTTGGCCAATTTAGGGTCACCTGTCCTGGTCGCTCCTCCCTGAGGGTACAGCCTTCGCTTTTCTGCACGCCCCTGCGGTATGCAAAGTCTATCAATCACCTTGGTTCACATACCAATCCTTGGTATTAACTATAAACATGGAGCGCTATCACTGCTAGAAGCAGGCTCTGCCTGGTAAACATGCTGCTAACTTCAGACAGACTTAGCTGAAAAGTAAAAGTCATAGAAGAGAATTTCTGTTCTAATCCAAACCAGGATACATGGGTAGTTAAAAAAAGTAGAGTCTCTTGAAGCCGTTCTCACAGATGCGTTTCAGAGAATTGCTATTTCTTCCAAAAGAGGAGAGCCCCAAGATTTAGGAAGACATGGATTGGTAGCAAAACAGGGCTTCACTGGCAGCATGATTCATCTCACCTTTGACCACCACTTTCTGCTTCTTCTATGAATCATTATTACTAATTACTAGCAACTTAAGAACCAACCCCCTGTTGATACCAAAGGTACACTAGTCATCATAAACTTTAACTTGGACCATGATCCAGCACCTGGTAAACTCTCTAGGATTTAAAATACATTGTGCTTCAGATTAGACTTCTTACTGAGACTTCAAGATAACATGGCACAGAACCTTTCCTGATTTTTTCCAGCATGAACCAGGTCTAAATGGATAATTCCACTTGCAACATCAATATGAAGTCAGGACTACATAGGACTGAAATATTTCTTGAAAAGCATTAATTGAATTATATTGGCAACCAAAAATCTACAGAAGAAGATTATCATCCCTTGACTGCCACAGTCCTGGGACCAGGAACCAAATAACTTCCTTTTAGAATCCAAAGGTGAAGCGTGAAACTTGACATAAAATACCAGGACTGGAAGCCAGCCTGAGCACTCCTGATGGAGCTAAAGAATATACTCATTAACTTAGTCTCTTTATTAAGCCTAAGCTATTCATTGAGCACCTGAAATCAGTGAGTTCTCTGATTAAAATAGAACTACATGCATAAATCCTGATGTACTAACTTGTAACTGGACTCAGCATCATTAAATCTGAAGCCAAGACAAAGCAACTAAAAAGTAAAAATTACACATGCTCCTGACATCCCTTCCACCACAGCTAGACTGCCTACTCATGTCAAATCCCACTAAAAGCAAAACTCACCTCAAAAAAACAAAACAAAACCCACAAATTAACAGAAAGTTTCAGAACTTGGTCTATATTTTAAACTCTGCAGGCTCAGAAGTGTAACTCATTTTATGTTTCTAGTACGTCTGGCAAAAACAGGGCTCTGACCTTCATCTATTCTTAGATGCTCTCCTAATAAAGGATCAATTAGTAATATTAAGAGCAACAAATGTTAGGACATTTCTTGACAGATTAACATTTTTAAAGATTTACTTCTTAGTATGCAGTCAAACAAGACTTCAGAGGGTTCCTTTACAATGCTCAGCTAGGTAAACAAAATTCAGCTTTATTAACATAGTCTTATCATTGAAAGCCCAGAGTAGGGGATGGATTAAAAAAAAAAAAAATCTGAAAGAACAGAGGCATTTGTTCAGCCAAGCTAAACAAGCAGAAGTGATAAATGTCACAGTGGAGGTTCATGAAGTTCAGTCCCACAGGTCTTGCAATACTCATTATCTCAGTGAAGGTAGGATCACCACTCTTCCAAATCAGAAGAACTTCATTTTCAATTAATCAGATTAAAATGTTAAGTGCCTGGAATCTTTGCTCAAGATCTGTTAGACTTCTTTCCTTAACAAGTATAACAGCAGCCAAATTAATCAGAATTGTTTAATCATTTATACAAGAAAAGTTGCCTATCTCAAGAGAAATGCCCTTGTAATCACTTCTGTAAATACAATTGTATTCTTCTGGTATAGGATAACAGGTTCAAAGTTGTAAACCCTGGAAATCTTTTACCAGATGAAATGTTATTATAAGCATTAACTCATAATGTCTGCCTGTTATCATGATAGCAGCAGTTCCCAGGGGGTCAGGAGGTTTGTGCTAAAGCAAATAGTGCTGAGTAAAGAGCACATATAACATTCTCTTGTAACTGAACCCAAAACACCCTCTTTCTTTCTCCGTCCCAACAATAAATTGAGAACAAGAGGCACATAGAGGCATATCTTTCTTGATTCTGTATTCACACTTTAAAAACATTTTGAGAAAAATCAGAAGGATGTTCTGGGTTTTTTCAAGTGCTGCTGTTGGGAGTCATCAGATCAAGACAGCAAAAGCAGAAAGGAATGTGCTGAGAGTAGATAAGCCACCAACAGCCCCATCCAGCTGCAGTCTAGCCAGCCCAGTCTCAAATAAGATGAAAACAAGTTTGAAAAGGGGGTAGGTTGGCAATACTGCAGATGAGCAGGATCTCAGAGATGTTCTTGAAGATATCTGTGGTCTTTGCTAATAGGAGAGTACTCAGAGGTTGGAGGAAGGTTTGCCTCGGGAGTCACTGTGTAACCCTGAAGGAGGCTGCAGAAAATGATCTAGCCAAATTCTTCCTGTACCCCTGAATTTACACGGTTTCCCACAAAAGCTTTGAAGGTTTCCAAGTATTTCCTTAATTAGCAATATTGAAGGTTATCTTTGTATTTATCCTCTTCTCTAAATTGCTTGAAACTAGTCACCATAGCCTTTCTTTTCAAGGCCTAGACCTGGCCACTCCGAACACCTCCCTTTTCAATTTTTCCCAGAACTAAGCTAAAGAGGACTCCAAGCAGAAAGAGAGCAAATTCAATGTGGCCAACAGCATGCCAGCAAGGGAAAGATTTCCCAACTAGAAAGGACAAGGAAGAAAAGAGATTAGGGAGGTGCTGGATTACAAGGGAGAAAGCATCTGAGTAGAGCAAGTGGAAGGAAAATAATCAAAAGGGTCAGAGGGGCCAGAGTATGGAGCCCCAAGATAGTCAGGGTGGAGCAGGACCCAGCACACTTGAGAAGGGGTGATAAGAGCTGGTCAGATTATGGCTGTTGTTGCCAGACAATAAACATTCTGCAGTAGCAACTACCCACTGAGTGAAGCCGCAGGAGGACTTTCCCCCGGGGACTGGCTGTATGTGATCATCCATGTCCTCTTCTTTTCTCCCTCTCCATGTCTAGCTAACTTTTAAAGACCAGTTTTGTGCTCTTCTCTGCCCAGATCAACCACAGTAGAACCTCACAACAAGGAAAGTCCACTTATTATATCTCTACCCTTTACACAATTCAGTAGCTAGCAGAAAGCTGCCTCACACAGCTGGGAACCACATGGCAGTGCTCATTAAATGGTACAGAAAACATACTAAATACACCCAAAACTCTGCTGCTGGACCCTGGCAGTTTACGCCAGGCTGATGCACAACTATTTAAAGGGCAACTATGCAATCCTGACACACTGAATTGGCCCAGCTTCAAAGTGATAAGCAGGAATGATATACTAGACAGTAGGTATCGGGGATACCCAGCAAGTGTTATGTGTACGGCACTGTGACTAAAGGAAAAACTCTCATTTACTGAATGGTCACATATAGTCAGGATCATACATCCATATCTATATCAGTATAGAGGGGAGGTATACAAAAATAAATACATACACACACGTGTATGTGCATGTTTGTATATTAAATATAAGACATTTCCCCACTTCATCAGCCCCTCTCTGCAGACTGCCCTTCAAGCAATTGAGCTGCTGCTGCCATTTGCCATAAAAACAACCTCCATCCTATGAGAGAGACATGCTTCATCCGTCTCTTCCTTACAGCTCCTTGTCCTAATGCCACATTTGCCCAGACTGTTTTTCACTTGGTGTGTGTCCCATACAAAGAAGTTTACCCCTAGCCACATAGTGGGGCACATGGGGCTGTAAAACGGATGCTGGATTCAGAGAAGGCACAGGCAAGCTGCCGAACTCCTTGGCCAAGTGAACAACTACTTTGAAAGAGCTCTGTGAGCCAGGCTCTTTGTTGTTCCCCTCGGTCTCCCGTTGCTGTGGTCTCACATGATTACTCTTTGGCCAGGACACAGAGTGCTTTTGAGAGACAGTATTTGTCTTTCAGAAGGAAATGTAACATCAGTGTTAGTTGGGGGTTGCAAATATAATGTAACTAGCAGAAGCCCTTGATTTCTGCCAGAAATAATACATATATGTACAGGATCAAGCATGACTGTTAGCAGGAGAGGGAATAATTGCCCTACTGCTCCACGGGCCCCTGGAGATCCTCATTGTAACCAAAAAAAAATTTTCAGTCCCTTAAGGTGACCACTGAGACACTGTGTAACCCCTCTTTGCTGTGCCGGCAGCCCAGTTCCCTGCCACATGGAGAAGAGCAGAACACATGGCCAAATTTTCAGCTGGTAAAAATAGCCAGAACTTCCTTCTAGCCAACACACTTGGCTAGGTTTGGGCAGGCTTTGGGGACAGTCTTTACGTCAGCCCAACAACTAACCCCAAATGATCAGTTCACTTCTTGGAGGAGCAGTTCCCACCTTACAACCAGAAGGAAGCATAATCCGTTTTGTTCTTTGTAGAACTTCGCAGCCTTTAGGAGAACTATACCTTGGGGGCTCTGCCTTTGCTTTTTCTTTTCAGTGCGGACATACAGTGCTGGCATACTAGCATAGAATACAAGCCAGCGTTACTTTCAGAGGTAGATGGACTCACTGTGACTATGAATGTAAGGAGCAGATCAGTTAACCATACTTCTTATTTTAGATACTAAAGTGCAGATCCACATTAGAGTTACTGCAAACAGATGAAAAATCTCACATCTGGAGACAACGGGAATTAAGGGAAACTGTGAAAAAGCCTCAAAACATTTCCAGCTAAGCCCCTTCACGTAAAAAGCATCCAGGAGTAGGAGGCAGAAAGAAAGCATATACACCACTGCCCACTTTTGAATGGCCTCAGAAACTGTATTTGAAAGCATAGCTGGTACTCAGAGAATGGGATTTGGGGGGCCAACAAGGGAGCTGTGCAGGTTCCCACTGTTCCCCTTCCAAAACCCTCATCAAATCCTGCCCCGGCAGCAGCTGAAGTTGCTTGTCCTAAGGGAGGCACAATGTCCCTCTGTCACAACAGAGGCATGGGTCTGGTCCACCACAGGTCTTCTCTCCCAGAGCTGGTGTGGCTCTGGGGGAGAAGCAGGACCCTCTTCCTCCTCAGTGAGGGCTGGGAAGCAGCTCCTCTCCGCACCATGCAAAGGCTCACAATTATTTTGGGGGCCCTGATTATCTCCCTCTGTTGTAACTTATCAAGCTACACACAGACAATTTAGGGCTGACTGAACACCCACTAACACTCTTAGAAATTGTACAATACCAGAGACACTCACAGGTAGAAAGGTGCTCCACAGATAGCAATGTCTCCAAAATCACTTGGGTACAAACATTTTAAGTGTGCACCAGTCAGCACAAGACTTGCAGGTACTGTGCTGCCAGTGAGGGTTTTGTCACAGAGTAGACGGTGCATGCTGTTGAGTTCCTAAGCCCAGCCACAAGAAAACATTTTCAGTGAACAATCTGGGGAAAGAAAACTGGGGTATGCAGAAAGGCTACCATCTCTACTTCATATGGACATTTTAAAAAGAAATAGATAATTAAAGCAAGTGCTGTTCTGCCAGATGTCATGACATTCCGTGTGCTGATTTCCTACTGTCTGTTGTATCTCCTGGTTTAAAACTTGAGGGATCAGCTCATCTGCATCAGATGCTTTTTACAAGATTGAGTTTTAAGGTGTATATTGAAAAAAGGGTTGTTTTCTACTTCCTGAATTATGTAAGCTTTTACTTAATCTTTCTATACCCTAGGCTGTGGACCTGCCATTCCAGTGACTCCTGTATTGTCTACACAGCTTTATTTTCCCATACATACCCTGAAGCTTCTTGCCATAGCTTTCTTCCCATCTCCTCACCACAGGGTGATCAGCAGTATGTGGTTAAATATGGTTTACCAGAGATGGGTAAATGATGGGGGGNTACTGGGATTGAAAGGAGGTAAAGCAAAATGCTATGTCATATCGAACGTGCTACTTGCCTTGCACCTTTTGTTTCCAGAGCCATGCAAGTAGCCGCAATGATAGCGTTATCTGCTGACTGCACTGCTGATTCAAGCTGCCTTTCCCCTCCCAGCTTGCCTGTGCACTGATACAGTATGTCGTAGGTATAGAAAGAGAAGAAATCTTTCAAGTCCAGATGCCAAGAAACCACCGCCAGCTTCATCTCCTTTTCTACCTGCAGGTCCTGTTACTTCACAAAACAGCATGCAGCTCAGGGACGAAGGGCTTCATCAATATTAGCAAATAAAACAGCAACTGGGGATGAACCATGATCATCTGTATTAGTAAGCTGCTCAAGCATTTCATGGCCTGTGGCAATTACTGCTCTCCCCAGTTGTTCCCGGGCAGAGTCCAGAGTCAAGGATCTTATCTCAGTTGGACATCAGCACAGAGCCACTCTTTTTTGAAATGGATGGTACTTTACTAGCGTAGATGCAAGCTCTTCTACGTCGGCTAGTCGCTGTGCCTGGGAACATTTGCAGGCATAATTAATTTCCTAATACAGAAGTAGTTGATAACACTTCACAGTTACTCAAATGCCTGTTATCTCTATTGACCAAGATACGTGCTTCTTTCATCAGGTAGCTAAGGTTCCTTTAGCAGAGAAGTTCGGCCACAAACTTGCAGGGCTGCTCTAGCGACTTCTCTGGAGAGTTGGTGGGAAACATTGCAATTATACCTCTCCATCTAAAACTTTATAGCAAAATAACTCTCTGCTTGTAAAATACAACTGGGACTCAACAATAAATTCCACCTTTGCATCACAGGGAAAAGTTCGTGTCCCTGAAGAGACAGAGGCTTACTTGTCCCCACTGAATCCCTCATTAACATCTCTCAACATTTCATTGTCTACTCTCAGTTGTACTGACCCTCCACCTTGTTCTTACTGGAAAAATCATTTATTCCCAACTACATTCTAAATTTGCCATGGAATTTAACTAACTCTTCATCACCCATTTGTGAACACTATTATTTCCTCACTTCCTACCACAGCTTTGGATCAGAACAGGAAGTCCACCAGGTGAGAGAGTATTTGCCCTCAGCTGACAGACATTCAGCACCCATCTGAGGGGAATACATAATAGCCCCCTAAAATATTCTTACAGAACAGTGTGGGTTTAAAACCACACATTTGAAAGCCCAACAAACTGTAATTGCAAATATGTATTATAACTTCAATGCACAAACATTTTGCATACAAAAATACTGGGTGCAAAACAAACCATATTGTTTGTTCGGTAACCATCAGATTGTGGATTTTCATTCTTTTCAAGCTGTTCTTAAAAATGCAGCCTACTACATCCAGCCCTTAGTCATCCTAGTTCTGTGGCCTTTGGGAGGGTGGGTAACTATCAAAACAGTAGCAGTTCTCTAGCATAAAAAATACCTTCAGCATCAGAAGGACCCAGATACAAAATAACGGCCTCTGCATAGAGGAGAAGTCCTTGAATTTCAAGTGCCTGTTGCCAGTCTGTGCAGCAGGGAAACTGTTCATTACATGTCAGGATTAAAACTGCATGCTCCAAATCTATCAGCCCGTGTTCTTCTTGTCCTAAAGTGGGTTTTTTCTACATTTATTGATCGGAGCATGATCTTACCTCTTTGAAAACTAATCCCAGGATCACTTGGGCATCACTGCTGTGATCTTTCTCATGTACAATCAATAACAAATAGGTTAAACCCTGAACATTTCTTTTCCATTCTTTTTTTTGCTCTGGAGCACACCTATTACTTTATTTGTCTGGAATTGCTTTAGAGTTTCCATTTCTGTCTTCTAAATCAGTATTGGTCCACCAGCTACAGGCTGAGGAACATCAATCAGGAGCATGACTATGGATAACATACTGGCCAAAATTGAACTGAATTTCTTATGGAGCATTTATGCGGTTTCCGTGATTTGTACATACTCAAAATATTTAAAAAAATAATAATAATAATAGCTCAAAAGATCTCAAATGTTCTTGGAAGAAAATTTCTGTNCAAGCACAACTGTACTGCCTCCTTACTGATCATTAACGAAAATGTGCAGGTACATGGACACATGGGGAATCAGACACAGCGGGGTAGCATCCAGGTAGCAGATGACTTGATATTGATGCTAAAGAGAGAGGAACATATGAGGGCACTTCCATCACTGCTGCACCTAAACTTAGAATGTTTCATCTCATCTCTAACTGCACATTCAGGTCATGAAACCCAGAAATGAGAATCCCAAGGCTCTCCTGGGCCTGACATTACACATACAGTCAACTTTCTCCATACAACATCATCCTCCCACACAGAGAAGGCAGGAGAGCTACTGGGTAGAAGCCGAACGCCAAAGGAGCAAGCATAACGTAGCAGAGGCAAGTAGCAACACAACTTCTGCATTCTGCAAAGAGCCCACCCAGCTGCAGCCAAGGTCCTTGCCTGGTGCCCCAGAATTATGGGCGCTAAATTCACTCACAGGTTAGGAAACACCAGGCTTCTTGCAGAGGAAAAGCTTCTGAGTGTCTCTCCCCTTCCAAATATCTAACAAAATTTGCAGCATTACAGGCTCACAGCTTAAGAACAAACTTCACTCATACAAAGGTCTTAAAATGATCCAAACTGTCACAAGTTCCATGTTGCTAGAACACATCAAGCTCAGAACAACAGGTTTATTTAAAAATACGTTTTATTTACAAGACATTCAAAGTTCATTTTGAAAAAAAAATATAACTGTACATAAAACTTTAAGTAATTTTTCACTAACAGTTAATAAAACTACAGTGAGATTTACAATTCATTGATTCAGCAATCATGGAAATTACATTTTGGCACATCATTTAAATCATGTAATGAACAGAAAAACTGGAGGAACCCTTTAAGCAACACAGCTCCGTAATGTAACGCTCTTATACAGTGATGTCCTCATACCAAGGTATCACTGTTAAAGTATTTAATATACAAAGTGCTTCCACTGTACAGCAGAGTAAGTAGTAGAACCTATAGAAATCTTCACAGCTTTTGAATTACCTCTTTAGAAATGTCCCTTTTATCTGTTTTTCAATTAGCGATCCAAGCTTTCTTCTAAAGTGTTAATGACTGACTAATAAACCCTACTGGTTTTGTTACACCTTCTCAGGTTTAGGAACCAACCTTCTTTAAAAAGTTGGTTCAGGTGGAGTGTTTATAAAGAATTTGAGTATATATAAATAAATTATATATATATTTATATCTCAGGATGACTACTTAGACAACACTTCTACGCATACCACAGGACATA
>WEIS01082564.1:0-10185 GCA_013389965.1 Todus mexicanus
AACTGAACACAGTGCTCGAGGTGTGTCCCAGTGAGGGTGCCGTACAATTGTGATGGGCCAGAGGCAGGGCACAGTGAGTGGTGTCTAAGCTGATGGGGGCTAGCAGGGAGGAGAAGGGTGGGAAGCAGCAGGACCTTTGGGGCTCTGCTCTGGCCTTCTGTGAGGGATTAGTGCCTCGCTCTCTGGATCAGGACCTGCCTGACTATTAGTAAGGGAGCTGGGTGAGAGTTAGGGAAACAATACAGTTTTTCATCTTCTAGTGCTAATTCTCAGCCATTAAAAGAGGGAGCATGCTCTGAGAGGTGAGCTTTCATACTGTCTCTAATGAGGGGAAGAGAAGAGTTACAGGCCAATCAGGTATACTTCAATTCCTGGAAGAAGTAATCAAACAAGTGACTCTCATGCATTTAGAAAATAAAAAGAAACAAAGCTAACCTTGCTTTGTCCAGAGCAAGCTGTGTCAGATTGGCTTGATTCCCTTCTGCGGCAGAGAGATTAATTTTGTGAGTGGTGGTGGTGATGGTCAGCCATCCCTCCTGACTTTCAAGCACTGACACAGTCTCAGACAGCTTTCCTACCAGCAAGCCAGGGAGACATGGCCTGGGAGAGCATGCGCTTTAGAACTGTTCTGTAAATGCATTTTTCCGGAACTAGAAAGATATAAGGAGAGGTGTGTTGGCAGGTCCCTCCTCAATCCAGCTCTGTTCAGTATTTTTATTCATGGCTTGATGATGAACTGGAGAAGGGGCTTACCAGCCCCACACCACTGGTGGCTGCAAGGATGGCAGGCACAGTGAGGGCAGTGTTTCTATTAAAGCCAATCAAAGAAATGGTCTGACACAAAGAAAAAAAGCTACTCAGTAGAGACAAGCCCAAGACATTAAGGAAGGATTAATCAACTGCATAAATACACACTAGGGAACATCTTGTTTTTCAGAGAAGGATGTGGTGGCTGCGGTGAGTCACAAACTGCACAGGAGTACATTCATGTGGAGGGAACACACACTGCCCAGGCAGGTAGGAGCAGAGCCTGTAGGACATTAACTGGTCCCCTCACCTTTCTCGGCATACATAAAGCTGTGGCGAGGCTTGTGGCCAGCTTTAGAGGCTGTATTTCATGTGACAACCTGGAGAGAGTCCAGATGACCGTGAGAGAGCAAGCAATGAAAGAGGTTCAGCAGACTAGCAAACATGAGCAGCATAGCCTAAGACAGACTTAAATAACAGCTGAAAAGATCTGTGTGGAAATTAGGAGACATTTTCCTTCCAGTAAGGTCAAAATGTTGAAGAGGTGGCATGGAAGGATCTGCCCTCTCTGTTACTGCAAGACCTCAAGAGTGTGTAGACTCATGTCTGTCAGGAGCAAGGTGAGATACAAGAAGAGACCTCAGGGAGTCCTGGACAGCTTTCATCTCCTGTAAGGTGCCCTTTGGCAGAACATATCCCAGAAGGAAGAATAATTGAATGCAGTTTTGCTGTCCCACTTAATTACTTTTGGCAGCACAATGGCATGGGGCTTTTTCTCTGCTAATTTCAATGAATTGCCAGCTGGCCCCATTAAATGCCTCCGATATCTCCTTTAAGCAGCCATATGGCTGTGGGAACAGTCCTTCATTTTACCTGCTGTTCGAAGGCAAAGGTAGATTAAAAGGAAGCTCTTAATTTTTTTGCAATAAAAATAATCTGCAGTCTCCCTTGGCTATTGCAAACATCCAGCTGCCCTTGGTGGCGGCTGGGCAGTGCTACTGAACCATGCTCTCCTCCAACCCCTCATCATGGCTGAGGGGACAAGCCATGGAGCTGAGGCAAAACAGAGCCAATTAGCTGGCCAAAGGCAACTGGAAAATCAACCTTCTAAGGCATTCTGGGCAAGTTTCCCTCTGCTAAAGGCACACCTTGTCCCCAGCCCACACAGCACACATCTTCATTAGCTGCATTGTGCAGTATGAATGCAGAGAAGTGGCCTTTCCAGGAACTCCCAAGCTGCTCAGAGCTCGTTGTAAAAGGTACTTTGCCATTTCTTGATAGAAATACCACAGAAATCAATACAGTAATGTCACACTGAGGTGTCACAGGAGACAGAAGTCAGGGACTGTTTGTCCAGGCATGGTTTTGCCTCTTACGCAGCCAAGAAGTGAAGCCTGGTTTCTGAAGGAAGCCCTCACTCAGCTTCTGGCCTCTGAATTAGTGACTTGTGGGGCTTTGCCTGTGAATGAGCAAAGGTGCCATTGCTTGTGGTTTCACAGGACTGTGACTCCTGGCACAGCCCCTGCCTCCTCAGTGGGCAGCTGACTTTCAGGGATTGATTACCAGCCAGTAGTAAGAAATTACCTGTAATCACACTGTCCACTTGTCAATCCTTCACTAATTACAGTGCTCAGACCTTGCCAGAAGCAGCAGCAGATGATTGCATGGTTACTGTATGCTCAGGCTCTGAGGGACTTTGGAAAGCATCACCGAACCTCTCTTCTCTTCAGGGTCCCTGCTAGGGCAAGTAACTCAGCTGCCCTGGGAAGGAAAAGATAGCAGAAAGCACTTGAGAGACTTGGAAGAACAACATCCTAAACCAGCTGGTAACCCTTCTTGAAATGAAGGAAACTCTGAGGATAAATTACCCACTTACCTATTGTGGGGGTTTTTAGATATAAATAGAGCTGTCTTCCAAACTATGCCTGAGGAAAGGGGTTGAAATAGTCTTTTTTTTTGCAATTTCTTATCAAATATTGAGGTAGGGCAAGTTCTTGAAATATTGTAGAAACGTTAAATATGACCAGGGCTCACAGCACCAGTGGGCTAAGGCGTGCCACAATTGTGAATTAATCTGTGAGCACAAGCAAACTCAGCTGCAAAACTGCCAAAAAGCCATCACGTGTAGTTTTCCCAGCTCTCAGACCATGAACAGTGTGCCATGTACCATCCAATACACCATGACATCTTGTTTGCCACCTTCCTTCAGCAGTTCTCCTTCAGCCAACCCCATGAAATAGCAATGTCATGGAGGAAAGCATTGCTAGGAACATCACTCAGAGGCATTAGTTCATCCAGCCTGTCCAGCTCACGGTCAGTGAGCTGGAAAACAAATGAGGATTCCCCCATCCTCTATTAAACAAGAGCACCAAATGAAATAATCCACTTCAAGTACAAGGATTTTGAATAATGTTTAGCCCTGGTGTGAATGTCTGATGGTAGAGCAGCTGTTCTCTGTTTACTCTGCAGACCAAATTTATTTGTTCTTTTCTGGTTCTCCATGTGTTTTGAATATATCATCTACAGTTACATTTCTCCCTCTCTCTTTCTTTCATGTTCCTTTGCCTCCTTTTGTTCACCATCAAAGTTTCACAAGGTAAGTTCATTTCTGTTCTTCTTCCTTCTCCTCACAGCCCATGGCAGGTCCCCATGGAGAGCACCAAGTGCTTGGCCAGGGAAAGCCATTTGGGATTCACTTTGGCCAGCACTGCCCACTCCTAGCCCAACTCCAGCTGTGTGCCTATACATGCGTGTGTTCGCCTGTCTCTGTGTCCTTCCTGTGGCCACCCAGCCCCAGTGATGTGTTCTCCACTCAGCATTGAAATGCCTCTTGGGCTGCACCCTCAGGGCAGGGCAGAGACCTGTGTAAGCCTTCAGAGCATTGGGAGGTCACCCTCTGCATGAATCCAGTCCTAGAAGGGCGGTGTGCGCACAGACTGGCTTCTTTTTTGCCCGAGTCTTGCAATGGTTTACAGAAGAAGTGCAATTTCAAGAAAACTTAATTAAATCAGTGATTTTGTGCGCGGACACTCAGACCAACATAATCCTGATCCCAGAGCTGTCTGCTCTACAAAACTGCACCTTACCTGTATTGCAGGCGTCACCAACATCAAGCTGCTTCATATGGAAGAGCTATTCCTGGGCAAGACATTCAATAACTGCTTTCACAGATAAACTATTTAATACATCTGAAGTATTTTAATAAATAAGTTTAGTATAGGACTGGTCATCTTTTGGCTTACTTTGGTCATGTAAAGAGGAACATGGGCTTGGCCGCTGTAACTGGCTTCCAACCAGTTTCAAAACTGATAGAAGGACTGAAAGGGTTTCTATCATGTCTTAATGAAAGGCATGACTATAGAAGCAAGTTACTGGAAGCATAACCTAGCTTGCTTACTTCAGCTAAGGATATATGGCATGCCCCAACTCTCTGGGCCATGTGGTGGGTTGTTTGTTGNTCACTGAAAGATCTTAACTGTTGCAAGGCAGTGCAGACGAGGACAGCTTGGCTGCTGCTTTAAAAGGGAGATCTTTTGCATTGATACCATTGTAATAACGATCCCAGATTGTCTTTAAAAGAAAACAGGTGAAGCTTCTGGTGCTGTCTCTGCAACCACCTAGGAAAGTGTTTAAAAAAACCCACAACAGTATTTTCTCATTTTCCTGTATCAACACAAGATCTGTGGGTGCTCTTCTCTTGCCCTTACCCCACTGGGGGAAGAGCCCTCCTCGATGAGGTTTACAGCCTCCCCTCAGCCACTACATATGGAATAGCAAACAAAGTGGGGCCCCATTGCCCTGAGGAGCTGTGATGAGCAGTGGGAGCTGCTCTAGCCCTTGCAGCATCCATATGGCTGCAACCTGATGGGGCCTCGGTGTCTGCTCGGGCGAAGCACGAGCCTACACAAAACCCCCAAGGGCTTTGCCGTCTTGGTTGGGAGGTGCATTAAACTTCATGGCCAGGAGAAGAGGAGAAGGGCTGGAGGAGGAGAGATTGTCTAGTTTCCCAGTGCAGTTGGTTTGATTGCTAAAAAGCTCCATTTTCTTCAATCTCACCGAATAGCTGCTGTGCCCCAACAAAAGATCTGTAATTCTGCTGGGCTAGCAAAGTAAGTGTGTGACAAGGCAGTGAGAATATTATTAGGGAAAGGGCCTATGGAGGCATCCTGTGCTCTGTGTTTGAACTCTGACACATCAGCCTGTGATTAAAGGTGTTTCCCTTCTCCAAGAGATGTTTGTTTCCCTCTCCAAACTACAGTGCAAACTGGCTGCTGCTGAAGAGCTCTCTTAGCAAAGGCCAGCATGGGAAGTAAAAGGTGGATAGAGGAAACCAGCATCCTCCTACCTCGCAGCTCTCTGGAAGGATGAGGTTCAGATATAGATTGCAAGTAGAGATGAGATTGTGTCAGCTGCGCAACCAGCAAACTGCTGGGTCAGCAACTGGGAACAGTGGTATCTCTGGAACAGTATCTAAGGGCATACATTTCCCCTATACTGCAGAAAAACACTCTCCGATACAGAGTAATTTAAGCAGAAAATACATACTTTCTGAAAGGTTTTAAGTTATTGAGATGTACTGGAAATAGTGGTTGCCAGTACCTACTGTGCCTTTGTAACCTCTTCAAGCAGATGTGCCTCTACCTGCGCTGGGACCAGTGGCAGTCAGGCACCACAGCAGCATCACCACCATGCCCAGGAAGGTGGTTGCATGGGGGAGATGTTGGCTAAAGCAAGGCAGGGCTGCTTGCCGGACTGAGCCTACCCCAGGGCAGCCTGGCTACAAGGGGAGATGTGGCAGGCCCTCTATTTTCCCCATGTGGTTTGCCAGTCCCAGTAAACCAGGCTCATAGTTCCCTTGAGCCTCGCTGAGGCGCCTCATTAGGAATTGACACTAATCATGTTCCCTTCCCGTCCCTCCTCACAGGCTACAAGGAACAGGGGATCCCACAACAGCTGTAGTGGCTGGGACAAGTATGGGCAGAGAAACACGGCGAGAGATTTCCTTTGGCAGCTATGGGCCATGGACCTTTTCATTACCCTTTGTCTTTCTTCTTCTTCTTCCTTTTGTTTTGTCTCCTTCTGTTTGAACCTGGTTCATCTGCCCGTCCAGCGGAGCGGAGGTGCCGAGCAGCTGACGGAGAACTGCACTGATCCCGTTGAGCAGCAGAGATGGGGCAAGCACGCCGTGGGTTAGGACTGGCCCCAGCCAGCACGTGTTGGGCGGATGATGAGTAGGAGGGTACCAAGAGAAGGAGACATCCCTGACAAAGGTGGCACCTGGGCAGGTGCTGAGCCAGGGGAGCAGGAGACACTGCTTACTCACTCCTCCCAGGGGGAAGTAGCTGAAGACGTTTTGCATCCTTTTTATGCTCACCATTAAAGGAAACTGGCTGTGAACGTCAAATGCCAAGGAGCTATTAATAGATACATGTACAGTATGTAAAAGCAAACCAGTGGTACTTTTCCCCCCTATCCCGAGAGTCCATTCTTGACTGCCTCACAGTAGCAGAGGACTCAGCCCAGCCTCCTCTGCTCTCTGTGTATATATGATGCTCAATGAAGCTCTGTCCTTGCAGATGTCTTGAGAAACGTGCTTGCTGTAAATCGTATTGTACTGCTGAACTGATTGTGGCTGTCCCCTGCCTCCATCTGCTGGCACCATGCAAAGACCAGATCTCCTGCTGGCCCTTGAGGAGACTTTATCTAGTGAGGAACCAGTGTTCTACAGCACCATGCCTCTAGGCTGGCGGGTGCAACCACGTGCTGCCAAAGGCTTCTAGTGTTAAACGATACTGGGGGAACCCTCCCCAAAAAGAGACTTTTCCTCCCCTCCCCCTGCAACAGACTCACTGGCAGCGTCTCAGTGTTTTGGAGATGGATCCACTCAAAGCGCAGCGTGTGCCTCTGGCTGAGGCAGTGTCCTTGCTCTGCTCCCCCAGGTAAGTGGCCAAAGCTTGAGGATTGCAACCTGGGGCTAACCAGGTGCTCGGTAGTGGTCGTGGTTGGAAGGCCCGTGGCCAAAAGGGGTAGGAGCCCCCTCATCAGGGAAAGAGGAGGTCAGCCGGAGGGAACCTGGTGGCAGCACCTGGATGCTCTTTCACTCCAAAAAGGTGGCAGGGGGCAGCTCTGCCAAAAGAGAGCAAAACCAGACTGCTGGTGAGCAAGGGGATGGCAGCAATCCCCGCTGCCCTACAAGCTCCCAGCTTCTTCTAGCATAATCGTTTGCTTTTAAGGCAGGTTTTAATTTCCCATGCAGAAGAGATCCTGTCAGTTAAAATGCCTCCTGTGGCAAAGAGAGTTGAAGTGTCAAAAGCAGCAACAGGAGCACGCTTGTCTCCTTGCCTGAGCATCTGCAGGTGGAAAGTGCAGATCACCTGTCTGTTCTCCACACGCTGTGTGTTTAACCCCCCATAAGCATGACAGGGGTACAGTGAGCAGTACAGCTGCCCACCAAGGCTGGAGGAGAGCCCTGCACTGAGTAGAGTGCCTGTTGGTGATCCTCCCAGGGAGTTGGTGGGGTGCAAAGCTCCTTTAAGGGTTTACACCAGCAGGAAAAAACAGCTTAGCTTCCCCTGGCTTTAATGCAGAACCTTTCCTCCTGGTAAGTTTCTTATCTGCTCAATGCCCACACCTTGCTGTAAGCCCACAGCCTGTGGAAAGCAGACGACAATACCCCTCTGCTCTCCAGGCTCCGGAAATCCTTCTCCAGGGCTAACAATAAAGCATAATCCACAGTCCCGGATAACTTGTGCTGGGGCAGAATCACAGAATGATAGGGGCTGGAAGGGACCTCTGGAGATCATCTAGTCCAATCCCCCCCGCCAAGGCAGGTTCGCTTAGAGAAGGTTGCACAGGAATGTGTCCAGGTAGACACATCCAAACCATGCACATTCATCCAGCACAGGCATCAAAACTAATAACGAACTTTTTCACCCCACCCTTAGATGACTGCATGCTATAAAAAGCTTTGGGCTGCCTGAACAGGAGAAAAGGGCAGAGAGCCAGAAGCCTTGGGAGCACCAGCCTTGGCTGTGAGCCAGGAGACTGCTGGCTCAACCACTTCCCCTGTCTCAGCAGCCTTAATCAGAAGAGCAAGTGGAACCCATGTAATAAGGATGCAAATTTGTAACACAAACAACTCGCTCTGTATTTTACCAAGCCAGACTTCAGCTAGGGCAGTGTATTTTGCCAACATTCCCTTCAAGCATGTGCAGGTACTACCTGGTGTTTGAGTGTGGCTTGCCTGAGTGAACACATTCAGCTACCCCCCTGCAAAACTGCACAAGCCCCATTGAGCAGATGTCCTACAGTGCTTATAGTCTAGAGACATATGTTTAAACTTGCTCTTTGGCACATGGTTAGCAAGAGGAAACCAACACAAAATGGATTTGTGGAAGACACTTCAGATTAAGTTTAAAGCAGTATTTCACAGGCCCTGGCCAAAAAGTAACAGTAATGCCCTGCATCTGTAGACGATAGACATCACTACCCCTGTTTTACAGCTGAGAAACAGCAGTCTGCAGTAAGGCTAGATGACCGGATGCTAACACAAACCCATGCCAGAGCCACAGGAATAACTCGGGCTGCATTTCTCTTGCCTCGCACTGTAAGCAGTGTCTCATCCTGCTGTGCCAGAAATGGGTATTTAGCAACTATCCTGTGTCCAAATGAGGGTGCTGAGCTCAGCTTTTTGGGCTGCTCTACAGAAAGCAAAGATCCATAACACGGTGCAGACAGGAAAGCTTCTCATTTGTAATTTTAGATCAAGACAGATGAAGAAACATCAACTTCTAGAGAGATGCAAGCCACACAGTGCAGGCACAGTGAAGCAGGTTTCTTCGACAGACAGGAACCAGAGCTGGAAGTGCTCAAGAGGAAAAGCAGCGCAGTTATGCTGCCACGATGCTGCGGCGCAGTGAGACATGGCTACCTTGCTTTGCCAAGGAGAGGCTTGCAAGACAGCAGCACTTTGAAAAACATCAACTCCTTGTAGGTCAGTGGGGGAAAGATGGAACCCAGGAGTCATCCAACATCTACATTAAAGCCAAGGTATGAGCTCCTCAAACTTACCGTTGCCACAGCCATCACCAAAAGGATTGCTGCTCATGATCAACATTTTCAACTCTCTTCAACCACTTCTGCCTAAAGGACTGGTTAAGAGGGTGGCCACTGAGTGACCTGTACTGTAGCACCTGCAGCTCTGTGGCTTCCAGGGCTTTATGGCTGTGATAGAATTGAGCTTCAGCTTTTACTGGGAGACAGAGAAGCTCCGCCCCTGCATTTCTGACCTGGGAAAATAAGGGGTAAATAGGATCCTAACCAGGAGCAAAAGGAATCAGTAGCACAGCTGGAAAACACCTTCACAAGTCGTTGCTGTGGTCAGTGGGAACTCTTTTTTTGAGGCTTCTAACTAGTCACCAAGGCACTCAAACAACTTGCTAGCTCAGCTGCAGCGGGCGCAATGAGCAAGAGCAACGGTTACCACTCGCATTTGCCAATAAAGAGCAGCCAGTTCAAGTGCCAACTCTAAAAGCTGCCTGAGGGTGGAGTTAGTTGCACTGTGGCCTCGGGATGGATGTGCAGGAGCCTTTGCAGACATTGCTAACAGGTTGCACTAGACCAGCTGGTAGAGGTGTTGAAAAGAAACCAGGCAAAGTTGGGCCTACAAGAAAGCCGGGGAGGGACTTTTTAACGAAATTCTGTAGTAATATGATGGGGGTAATGGTTTGAAGCTGGAAGAGGGTAGATTTAGATTGGAAATAAGGAAATGCTTCCCTCTGAGGATGGTGAGATACTGGAACAGGTTGCCCAGGGAAGTTGTGGATGCTCCATCACCGGTTGTGTTCAAATCCAGGTTGGATGGCGCCTTGAGCAACCTGGCCTAGTGGGAGGTGTCCCTGCCACAGCAGCAGGGTTGGAAACAGACGATATTAAGGTCCCTTCCAACCCAAACCATTCTGTGATTCTATGAAAGCCTTTGGGTGCAGAAGCTCTGAAACAGGAGCAGCCAAGTGTGGCTTAAGAACAACTTGTTCTGGTGCCTCTGAAGATGGATCCACTTTTAAAGACAGATTTAAACATTTAGTGCAAGAAGTCTCAGTCTGAGGAAGAGTTAAACAAGCTGATGTTTTCACTGGGCATTAAACCGCCAAAAGTCATATCTCAGATGTCAGACTGGCAGCAGGTGCCCCATCCCACAGACCCAGCACCTGTACAAACGGTCCCATGGGAACAAAAAGTGGTAGGAATAACTTCTTGGCAGCATGGCCAGAGTTTTGCTGCTCTTTTGGGCCACATTTGGTGCTGTCTGTCCCTGTGCTTTAGTAAGGATGGGAAGATTGGATTAGTTGGGGAAGAGCCTGTGTGGAAATGCTGCCCTCCCCAGGGCTGCCACCAGTCTCCAGAGAGCATCACTTCAGTGACATCTGTGTGCTGTCT
>WEIS01082567.1:1542-12910 GCA_013389965.1 Todus mexicanus
CCCCATCGGCTGGGCAAGGAAAATTTGGGAGACACTTTGGAAGCTCCTTGTGCAGGGACCATGACGGCTGTGGGCTCTGCATCTTTTCGCGACTCCTCCCTTCCCCAGCCTGCTTTTCTGGACCACTCCTGCTGGGAGCAAATCTCCCTCCCAGGGGACCTGCTCTTTGAAAGAACTTGGCCATTTGGGGAGGATTTTCCTCCCCTCCACACACTTCCCCTTCCTCTCCTCCACCCTCTCGCTGACCCGCGGCAGTCCCAGCCCACTCCGGCGCTGCCGCTCACATGTGGTTCCCATTTTTCTCACAGAAAAACCAGTCAAATCCTTCCAGGCAGCTCCGAATAGGGCTGGTCCTGGAGCAGCTTCGGCGGGTAGGACAGTGAGCTCATCCCCAGGGGCTCATCCCTCCCGGCTTCTCCAGCTCCATGGAGGCATCTCCCGTCCTTCCCTGGGGGCTCCAGCTCCTGCAATCCCAGTAGGGACAATCCTGCAGCAGAGCAACCAGGCTCTTCCAGCGTGAAGGTCACGATGGCTCTCAGTATGTTGCAACCCTAAATCCAACCTCCAGTCTGGGGGAAATTGGGTTTTTTCCCCTCCAGTTCCTGCTCCACAGGTCCGAGGAGGGTATTTTAGACATCAGCGTGATGCTCTGTAGCCTTGGTGAATTAAAACCCAAGGAGGTTTTAATTCTTCTGCTCCCTTGGGCTTGTAGAGCCCATTGCATGATGTAAAATAGGGAATTTCAGAGCTGGGGGGGAGGTCAGAAGTGCAGAGGGGTGGCCACTTTCCACTCCAAATTCACATCAGAGCCCGAGAGGAGCCTGCAAGCAGCTGGGGCAGCAGGAGATGTGGAAAAGCAGAGCTGGATGTCCCTGGGACACTAAAACACCAGTGGATCTTCAGCCATGGGGTTTTTCCGTGGGAGGAGGGAAGGGGAGATATCGGGGAGCAGTTAAACGGAGAAACGAGCAAGGAGAAGCCTACAGAGCTCAGTGCAGAGCCAGGGATGCTCCCTCCCCCTGCGCCCAGCCGAGGGGTGAGCCCTGCTCTCTGCTTTGCAACCAGGCGGAAAAAACCCCCCGTAAATCATAAATAAGCCGCTTTCTCCGGTTCCTCGGGTGCGAGGAGGGGGATGGAGAGCGCACAGCTCCTGAAAGCAGGAGGGCAGGCGGCCAGCCAGCGTCCTGGCAGGCAGAGCAGGGTATTTTCACAGGCTCGCTGCCTCCCGACACAGAAGCTTCCCTTGTAGCGCTCACAGCTGTTTGGATTTTACCCGAGTTCATATCTCAGTTTATCAAAGAGGCTGCTTTTTTTTTCTTTTTTTTTCTTTTCCTCCCTTTTTCTCTCTCTCTCTCTCTCTTTTTTTTTTCCCTTTCTCTTTTTGCTTTGCTGAGTGCGAGCTGAACGCTTCCCGCGCAAACAAACGCGGGTTTTGTTCTGCAATGCAGCAGCCCCCGGAGGGTGGGAGAGAGGATGAGGTGACACATGGTGTGTCCCCCCCCAACCCCAGCCCCGATTGATTCGCTCGCTGCTGGAGCTGAGGGATTTTCAGGGCATGGGTTTGGCAACGAGAGCTGCAGGGGGCCTGGTAACATCAGCACATCCAAAGGAGGAGGGTGGGGATCCCACATCCCAGCCCTGGAAGCCTCCAGCTCGTCAGGAGGTATTAGCATCATCGAATCATGGGATCGTTTGGGTTGGAAAAGACCTTCAAGATCATCGAGTCCAACCATCAACCATTATTGAGATGTTTAGCCAAGCAAATTGTGCGTCCGGTGGAGCTCAAGAGCATCCTGGCATGGGAAGAGAGGTAGATTTTGGGTGGCCCCAGCTGTTGAGGTGGAACAGGAGAGGGGGACAAGGTTAAGGATGGAGTAGGGAAGCCAGGAGGGGGTAGGGGGGACAGAGAATCACAGCAGGACGGCAGCATCTTGGAGCTTCAGCATTCCCTTCCCAGCCCAGCAGACACCCAGCAGGTCTGTATGGGTTCCTCAGCGTATCCCTCGCTATCCAAGCCCAGGCCCCCCCCACATCCCTTCCCTTCCCAGCCGCAGAGCACGGCGCTGGGAACGCCACGGGAAGACAGCCTGAGCAAAAAGCGATTTAACATGCTCCTCGCTGCCTGCCTGCCAAGAGCATCGGGTGTCTGCGCCAACCTTCTGCTCCCCACCCCCCTTCTCCCATTCCCCAGCCCCAGGTTCAAATCCTCTTGAGCAGGTTCAAAACCACTTCGCTTCTTTTCCCCTATTTTTGGCGGAGGAAGGGGTGTCGCAAAGTCAGCCCCAGCCTGTCTCAGAAGCAGAAAAGTCCCCTCCTGCCCCAAAAGAGGGGAGCGGCCACCCCAGCCCCATGTCAAGGGCATCTCCATGAAGCCCTTCATGCCCTCAGCGTGACCTGTTGGTGTTCGTCCCCTCTTCAAGGGGGACTTTGTCCCCAGCAGGACTTTGAGACCTCAAGGAACAGGCCGGATTTCCAGCCTGGTGGACTTTTCCCGTCTGCAGGAGCCATAAAGCTGCGGCCTCATCACGAGACATGGGATTTTCCAGCTCTCTGGCTAATGCCACAAATTGGCTGAACAATCTTCTCCACTCCAGCCTGGCTGGGTCTTTCAGAACGGGTGGAGAACCAGCCTGCCCTCCTGGCCACCCCCCATGGGGTTCAAGCATCCCCCCAAAAAGCCAAGGACGATCCCCAGTTGAACCGCCAAGCCCTGCCAGGTGCATCACATGGGAGGTGGCTAAAAGACACCCCAGGACCCCTTCCATACAGCTTAACCTCAGAAAACGCCTCGTGAGAAGGTGCTGGGCTGCGGGGAGGTTTATTTAATGGCTCTATAAACCAAGCTGAGACAAGCCCTGCGCATGGGCCCCCGTCCGGGGAGCAAAGCGCTGACTCAGGCGCCCTCCCGCGCCCCGGGGTGCTGCTGCTCGGCGAGAAAAGGGCCTCTCCAGGCTTAAAAAGCTAAGCCCCGCGCTTCAAAGCTTCCACACATGGTGCACAGGGATGTCTCTGGGCACTCGAGCACATCGAGTATCCCAGAGGGTTGGTTTACAAGGTCCATCAGCCACGAATGCTGGAGCTGCTCTGCCTCAGAGAGCAGCCAAAAGGCAGCTACGCTGGCGCTAGGCTCAGCTTCAGGGGCTAAACAGCCTCCGCGGAGCTCCAACAGACCCCGGAGACGGCACGGGGGCCTGGGGAGGGACGAGAGGGGAGAAGACGGCTCCTTCCAAGGGCAGCGCCATCCTCAAACCGTGCTCTGAGCAGCGATCCTGATGCCCATGGGGTAGGGCTCAGCTTTTGACTGAATCCCCTCATCCCACAGCACCGGTACCAGCGAGGCAGGATTAATCCCAGCCTGTAAATCTTGGGGCAGGCTGAAAGAGCTCGGTGCCGCTCTGCTGGCTGCCTCCTGAGCAACTTTCCCTCCGCGGGGTCCTTGCCCGGAGGACAGCCGCGCCGCTCCAAGGAGCCATGTGATGCTTTGGAAGCTCCTCCGCATTTTTCTGCCGCTCCAAGCCATCGTCAGGAGGCCAGCAGCTGAATGGGAATGTTTGCTTCTGGCTGAAGGGCTCGGTGGAGGCCAGGACGGCCACGTGCCAGCCAGGGCAGATCGCTCCCAAATAGCAAGAAGGCTGGAAGGTCTCGGGTCTGCTGGTCAAGGTGAGGGGGGAACACAGGGCCATGGCTGATGCTTCGGCCTCCAACAGCTCTTCAGGAGCCACCATTGAGGGCAAACATACTCGGTTTGAGCGTAGAAGACAGCGCTTTGCATCCTGACTTTTGAAGGTGCAATAACTTTGCTGGCTTCCAGCCTAAAAAAAGTCACAAGTGATGATGAGAGAGCTCGACCCCCTGAGGAAGCCCCCATCATGCAGGAAACTGATGCCGAGCCAAAAAGAAATCCTTGGAAGAGACCATGCAATTAGGTTTGCCACCCTTCTGGTTCCTCAAAGGAAGGGAGGTGGAAAGCGTGAGACTCTGGGTGATTGGTACCACCGGAGCCCCTTGGCACAGATCTCTCCCAGGTGTCCACCACAAGGCATCTAAGCAGATTTAAAGAGCCTTAGAGAGCCTTTTCCTGGATGTTACCCTTGTCTTCTCTGGCCGGACACTCTCTCTCTGTGAGGTCCCCTTGGGTGGTGGCACAGATAAGGCATCACACCATGGTTTGATCTGGTGACGCTGTGCTGGATCCCTCTGGGAAAAGCAGTAGACCAAGAAGGGTATCTCTTGCATGCAGCAGCAGCGCTGGCAGAGGGACCATGTGCCAGCGCTGGGTTATCCCCCAGCCCAGTGGTCCCAGGGGAGGGAGAAGAAATGATCTGGGCTCTTCCTGATGAACAACAGAAGCTTTTGGAGCTCTTTGCCTGTGCCTCTCCCACTCATCTTCCAATGTTGTGCAGGCACCAGAGCAGATCTGCACATCTCGAGGACCACAGAGCAAGAGATGGTCCCACCTCCACAAGCTCCTGCAGAGATGGCTGTTCAAACCACGCTCCTCAAGTACTCGATGTAACCTCTACCTCTGGGACACCGAGGACATCTTAGGAGAGGGAACAAAGTCCTTTCAGAGTCAGCAACCAGACATGACTGAGGTTACTTGGGTTAGAAATTACCTTTAACGGTAGAACCTCTGACCTCACAGACCTTCGAACTCACTCACTGGCAATGTGACGGGGAAAACTGTTGTGCTTCAATAGAAGCCCTGTCCCCTGAACAGGTCTATCTTCAGCTCTGAAGAGAAGCACCTGGGAGTGCTAGTGGTCAAGAAGTTGCCCATGAGCCAGCCATGGGCCCTTGTGGCCCTGAAGGCCCATGAGCTCCTGTGGAGCATTCAGAAGAATGTGANGTTTCTCCCCTGTTTTGCCGTTCCTGGCCAGGCCAGCAGCAGAACAGGGCAGCAATGGTCCCAGGGGGGAGTGGAAGATGATGGGTACAAAGGAAGCGAAGGACTTGTGCCAGTGGTGGGGAAGGACCACGCTTTGGCACACACCATCCCGGTCTCTCAAGCATCCCCCTGGTGCTCTCTCCAGCCCAGGATTAAACACCGCCAGCATCTCCCGAGTCAAACCCGAGTCTGGCTTCTCACCCCGCTGCGCCAAACAGCTGAGCTGGCTTCTGGACAGGGGCGGGCTGGAACGTGGGAACGCGCATACGGCTTCAATTTGAAAAGCGGCTAAAAATAGCACCACGAGGCTCCCACGTTCACTGGGTCTCTCCAGCGAGAGACCAGCCCTTTCCAGAGAGTCCTGGAAAAGTTTTTCTCCTTCTGTTCCCCTCCTTGCTCTTTCTGGAGGCAGCAAAGGTATCGCCAACACCACCCTTCAACCGCCGTCAGCAGGTTTCAGAGTTAACCAGTAGCACCCGAGGGCACAGCCCACTCCTTTCAGAACCACTGCTTTGGCTCCAGACCCACATCTACCCCACGTGAGCCACAACGTGACTGGACAAAGGACAGAGTCATATATTCTGGGGTTTTTTTTTCTGGCTTTACCAGATTTTTTGGGGCATGAGTCACCATAAAAAGCCCCGGCTTGCTGAGCAGCTGTGAGCCGGTCCCACCACTCTGCTGGACGGCTGCTGAGAGAGGAAAGGCTCATCCTGCCAGAGCCGGAGGGAAAAATCTGAGGTGGTCACAATACAGGAGAGCTTTTAATGGGACCAAGCTCACTATCGCTCTAATTACCCTGTGCCCTTAATGAGGAACAGGGCAGCTCATACCAGGGGCTGCGCTGACCAAGGAGAAAAGAGAGGACACTACACATGGGAGGTTGTCTCTGCTCTATTGCTAGTTCCGCATATGATTACACCCAACTTTTCCAGGCTCCTAGCAGAAGCAGAAAACCACGCGCTCAGCTGGACTTATTTTTTGGGGGGCAAATAGTTTGTCAATGGGTATTTGGGATACGGCGCCAGTTTTAATGTTCATTGTGGAGGCAAAACTTTGAAATCCCTGTTCTGCAGCTCAGCCAGCTGCTGCAACCCTGCCCTGCCCACATTTCGTCTTGTTTTTGAAGCCCTGTTTCATACCACAACCCACCAAGCTTCACTTCTATGTCTGTCGGTCGCTGCATGAAGCCAGCGGCGGCTTTTTGGTACGTTCTCGGGCTGCTCAGGGACTTGGGCACAAACTGCTGCCCAGGTGGGTGTGACTCAACACCCAGCTTGGCTCAGCAGACTTTGAGAGCTCTGCAGGCTTCATTTTCCCAATTGCAGTGATGGGAGCCCTCATGCACCCCCCTTTGCCTTCTCCCACAGGAGCACAGCTTGGGTTTCATGCTCTCCCCACGTGCGTTTTGATGTCACCTCACCGAAAGCACAGCAGGAAAACCCAGAGTCCTGCCCCCTCCTCCCACCAACTTCCTCACCGACTTCTCCACCTCGCCTTGACTGTAAAGCCCATTATTTCCCAGTGAGCTGAGAAATCGGTATCCCTTGCCCTAGATTTCATTGCATTAAGGATGATGCCCTGCCAGCTGCCACGACGCTTGGCTTTCCAGCCCCCACGACGCTTGGCTCTCCAGCCCCCATGACGCTTGGCTTTCCAGCCCCCACCATGTTTGGCTCTCCAGCCTCTGCCCTTTACAAAGCCAAATGCAAACCTACCAACTCTGAGCACCGAAACACGCAGCGTTTTGGGGGTTAGGCTTTCACTGGGTGAGCATCTTGCCGAGCCGGATGGAGGGATTCACCCCGAGCGCCAGCCTGTCTTCATGCTCTGGCTGGTTGAGCTGTTTCTTAACGAAACGGGCTCTGACAACGCTATTTAATAAGGAGCTACTTTGCCTCCGGGGATGGGAGCGAGAAATATGGTGCCTCGACATGTGAAAGGCAAGTCCTGCTTGCTCTTAAACCATCTGCTGGCGAGCAAGAGAGGCTGTGGAAATGGTTTTGGCTCCGAGAGAGCTCGGTGTTGGGCTGCTTGACCCTGTCACCTCCATCCTACCCTGCCCAGGGGGTGCTCGGGGGCTTTGGTGAGGCTGGTGGGGTGCTCTGACCTGATGATGAAGGCTCCTCTGTTCTCCAGGAGTTTCCGTTCACT
The DNA here is from genome assembly GCA_013389965.1 of Todus mexicanus. Taxonomy (NCBI): domain Eukaryota; kingdom Metazoa; phylum Chordata; class Aves; order Coraciiformes; family Todidae; genus Todus; species Todus mexicanus. The sequence continues at coordinate 8,585 of WEIS01082567.1, forward strand.
GCTAAAGCGCTTGAGGAGGTTGATCATGAACTTGTAGAAGTAGGAGTTCATGGTGGGGGTGGAGGGTGAACATTCCAAGCCTTTCGTACCTGGGGAGGCAGGGGAAGGGGAGAGAAAATTAGAGCAGCCGAGCAGTCTCAAAGCAGAGACTAGACACCCAAAATATGGTCACAGCACTCGGCAGAGGAGGCTTGGGGCACGACAAGAAGATTTCCAAGCCTCGCATAATCACATCTGCTTGGTGCTAGCAGAGCTAGCCCTGCTGTAGCGCCCTCCATCCCAGTGGAAAGCATCTTACAGTGCTCTTGGCCCTTGAAGCAGCACGCAAGGGTGAAATGAGCTTTCTGGGAGAACCCAGAGCTGCTCAGCTTCAGCAGCTGATAGGAGAAGTGAGCCTGTGGCTCTGGATCAACAGGCAATCCTGTCTCCTCGGATACAGCATGGACCCTCATCCCCCAAACCAGATTGCTGGTGAGTTGAAGAGCCTTTAATCCAGCCCCACGTGCCACAGATGCCCTGAGCCCAGCGTGCACGTAGCAGCAGACACCCACACTCAGCCCTGGGGCATGGCATGGCCACCGGTTTATGCTCGGTGATGTGATTTCCCCTGAGCAGAAGCCACTTGGTGCAACAGTGTCACACACAAGGTGCCCCAGGGCTAGCAAAAAGCACTGGTCAAACTATAGCAGAGCTCGGAGCTTTGAGATTGTACCAATTTGATTTTTACTTTGGTCTCTAGTTGTGAAAACTCTTTAGAACAAAAGCAGCTGCAGGTTGGGCATGGAGGCTGAGGAAAGAGCAGCCTGGAGCATCCTCACTCCTTCCCTACAACGGTTGCCCAGGCTGCCCAGGGCAGGGGTGGAGTCCCCACAACCCCTGGAAGGGTTTCCAAGCTGTGGAGATGCGGTGCTGAGGGACAGGGGGTAGTGGTGCCCTGGCAGTGCTGGGGGAATGGGTGGACTTGAGCTGAAAGGTCTCTTCCAACCAAAACCATTCTATGATTCTATGATTTCCAGAGTGCCTGCTGGGTCAGGACACAAACCCTCTTGCTGCTTCTGCAGCAGCCACGGTTTTTGCCCAGAAGGCAAATGAGACTTCATTTTGAGGCAGCAGCTCCCATAGATCACATTTGTAATTCTCAAAGCCAGAAAATTATGAGTAAGGAGAGTGGCCGGACTCTGAGCCCAGGAGAGCTGAGACGGGCTCCATCACAGACCCAACACACTCTAGGATACAAAGCTCTTCTGTGACTTGTCCTGAGGAGGCACTTTGCTTGGGGCTGGAGGATTTCTAGCAGAGCAGGGAAGGGATGCTCTGCACCCTCCTGTCATGCAGGGCACCCAGAGCTGGCTCGAGCTGCTCCCAGCCTCTGCCATGGGAGTGGCACCTTCCTTTGCACCTCTTAGGGCCACAAATTCACTCCTGATAGGATCTCATCGCTCGTTCACCAGCAAACGCTGCTCCAGGCTGCAGGGACTGTGGCTCTCGCTGCCGCAGAACCTGCTTGCTAAGATGTTCTAACGTGGTCCCAGCCTATTCTGCAGGGTGGGTAGCCAGGGAGGGCTGGTGAACGGGCACCTCCCAGCTCAGGGTACGCAGAAAAAATCCTCCTTCAAAGCACTAAGTGCGGGGAGCCGGCAGGTGAAGCTTGCTTTTCCCACAGCGAAGCTGCTGGGGAGGTGGTTTATTTAGCGGGCTCAAAGCAAATGTTTGGAGAGACGGTTTGAAAAGCACTCTGCGACAAGGGGAGCCCCACTCCTTTCGTTTCTCCTACAGAAAGACCATATCTGACTATGCCGAGGAGGGCAACCAGCACACACAAGCGCCCCAAGGTTACTCCCCCCATCCTGAGAATGGTATTTTCATCAGCTCGCTGAAGGAAACCCAAAGAGTTTGATTTATGTGTGGTGTCTGCTTCTCCCGAGGCTCAGCAGAGCATGGGGGCAGCCAATTAAAGATGCAATCAAGCTGCCAAAGCTTGGGAAAGCTGGTGAAAAAGCCACTGAGCTGTTTTCCCGGTGATCCAGGCAGGGCAGCTCCCCTGGGCTGGGATTCAGCATCTAGGAGAACGCGGGCGGGCAAAGAAAAAGGAAACTGAAATCCAAGGGCATCTGGATCAGAACCTGGCATCTCCTCCCTGCCGGAGCCACGTGTTCACCCCCCTCGGTACATCCGAAACCCCAAACCAGGCTTTGAAGCCGGCATTGCCCAGAGCGCAACTGTTGGCCGGAGCATCGTGTTTCCCTCAGCTGCGGGGAAGATGATCTGGGCGAAAAAAACCTGGATGGAGCTGAGCTGATGTGCTCCAAAACAAAGGTGCATTTGTTGGAGGGCAGGCAAGGGAGTACCCGGCGTGAAAATCCAGCCATGCCCCATGTGGCGGCTCTGCAGCTGCTCAGCACCGCTCGTAAATGGGTTACGAAGAGCCATGGTCTGGACAAGGTGACACGGAGCAGCTCTGCCCTCTCAACACAGCTCAGCCTCGTGTCTCCCAGCCTGGACCACGGGCAGAGCCCTGAAAGCTGGCACTGGTGGGGAAGGGAGGTGGAGAGCAGGTGGAAACCATCTTTTCAAAGCTGCAAAAGCGATGCCGAGGCATCCAAACCAGAGCTGAGCTGCAACTCAAGATCCAGCAGCAGGTGGGACATCACACCTTCACCCCCACCAGCCAGTAATGCCACAGCATCCTAACCTAGAATCATGGAAAGGTTTGCGTGGGAAGGGACCTTTCAAGGACGTGTAGTGCAACCCCCCTGCACATCTGCAACTAGAGCAGGTTGCTCAGAGCCCCCAACAACCTCCCCTGCAATGGGGACAGGGATGGGGCAGCGACCACCTCTCGGGGAAACCTGCAACAGGCTCTCACCACCCTCCGCATCAAACATTTCTCCCTTCTCTCCAGTCTAAATCTCCTCTTTTAGTTCCAACCCCCCCCCCCCTTGTCCTGTCCCTACAGGCCCTGCTCCAAAGTCTGTCCCCATCTTTCTGCCAGGCCCCTTCAAGCCCTGCAAGGCCCCCAGAAGGTCTGTGCGGAGCCTTCTCTTCTCCAGGTTGAACCCCCCCAGCTCTCCCAGCCTGGCCTCCCAGCAGAGGGGTTCCAGCCCTCCCATTATCTGGACCCCAAAGAAGAAAACCTGCCCAGGGAAAGGTCTGATCTTGGAGTTTCGCATTTCTCAACGCCCTCGTAACTGTCTCTTCCACTCTTGTCACTGGGCTGCCAGCAGCGACGTGCACAGGACAAAGCCCAGGAGCTGTGTGGCTGGGGATGCTGGTGCAAGACAGTCCAGGCAGAAGCGCTCTCAGACCCATGCTCCTGATGAGGTGAAGAGTCCTTCGCACCTCAGACTGGAGACTTGGAAATCTCTGCGGGGTCAGCTGAGTATCCAAAAGCCAGAATCTCCTCAGAGATCCCGGCTGCTCCCTGCAGGATTAGCCTCCACTCCCATCACCTTCTTCCATCAACTTGCTCCTGAAACTCTGACCCCCTCGTTCAACCTGGGCAGAGGGCCAGGGAGCTGGGAGCAAGGGGAGACTGGGACAGAGCGATGGCAAAACCAAGTTTTAGCCCTGTCTTTTTTAAGGAGAGGAAAGTGTGATACGATGGTCTGCATGCCCCTGGCAGCTGCTTCATCATCTTTACCTCTGGGAGCAGCAAGACCGGACTCCCAAGGCACCATTTCTCCATCCCTTGCCCACCCAGCGCTCAGTATCTACACCTGCATATCCCTAAGGAAGGATTCCACCACAGCATGCAATGCCGGGGCTGAAAAACCAGCCTGTAGGAACTTCCCAGGCTGCAAAAGGTTCGACCACACCTCAGCTGAAGCTTCAAAGGACAATCTCCTTCCAAGCAGACAAGACACCTCTCTCGTCAAGCCTCCGAACATCCCATTTGCTGTGTTCACAGGATGTCTAGGAAGCGGCTGGCACCTTGTTTGCTGTGGTCTAACCCTTGCCGGCACAGCCCCAATCTCAGCTCGCCGCCCTGCGGGTTACGGCTCAGCGCAGCGGCATCCCCGCTGTGACACAACCGTAGGAGCAGCTCGTCAAGTGTTTCCACGAAGCACGAGAGACAAGCAGAGAGAAGTGTTATGAAAACTGTGGCTTAATTAATTGAAGCTTGCACCTCTCCCCCTTTCCCCGAAGCGAGAGTTTGCAGATCTGTAACCTGCCAGATCGGCTGTGAACGTACCCGGAGCAGGGCGGGTGGCACGTCACGGCTCTGCTGCCTGGGTTTTATCTGGCATGGAGGAGGGAGCTGGAAGAAGAAAGATCTCAGCTAAGAGGAATGATGAAACTCAGCCCAGACAGAATCACAGAATCATT
>WEIS01082572.1:0-10059 GCA_013389965.1 Todus mexicanus
ATAAACTAGGATTGTGAGACAGGAGGAACCAAAGTAATGTGCTTTTCATCTCCTTAATGCCGTAACACCTCCCACAGAGCTTGCTGCCATCTGGAGGAGTTATTATTTTCGCATTACCTGAACACACCTGTTGTTCACATTGATGTTCACGCCGGTCAACCTAAAATTCTCCTGGTGAAGCATCGGAAACTCTGATACGATGATCAACAGAATGCATCTACATAGTGTATGGTGTCCATCCAAAACTTTCTTCTCTGGTAGGTGACAGGCTTAAAGTCATTTGAAAACAAAATATTCTGCTGTTTAACTTTCCTCCTGCGCTGTCCCTCAGAAGTGTGGGGATGAAAGACTACTAAGAAAAGGTTGTTAACCCTTGAACATTATCTACTCCCATGGGTGTCCTACAGTACATGCCAGTATTGCCAAGTTTGACCTCAGCTGATGCAGTAATTACAATGGACGTGCTGAAAGAATCATTACTGTAACAAACCTGACCAAATGTTGTGTGGTAAATGGAATTGGAGAGAAGTCTGTACCATTTCTACAGCTAAATGCTTGTAGAAAAAGTAACCTCAACAATGACAAAAACTAAGACATTTCCCTCCAAAACTACAGATTGGTAAGAAAACACAGGCAGAACAGAAGGTAAACAATTATGACTGTAGGTATTTACGTATATCTCTTGCACTAGCTGAGAAAAGAATGATTTGACCTTGGATCCCCTGCAAAGTTGGTACATGTATTTCAACCAGCACATGTCCCAAAACAGCCTGCTCAGGGGATGTGCGTGTCTGGCATTCTGGAATGAGGAGAAAATGAGGAGAGGATGAGGAGGGAGACCCAGCATTGCTATAGTCTCAAAGCAATGATAGCCTGTACACATGAAGCACACTAGAAAGGCCAGGGGAAAGCAAGGCTACATCCTGGAGAACTCAGAGGGGCTCTTACACACAAACAGGATCTGCAATTAGGACCCTCCACCCCTACTTCCAAACACAGCAGCCTGGCAAACATCCACCTGGGAGTGCTGCTACAGCCTCCGCCACAGGGACAGAAGGTGCCCTGGAGAAATTATGCTCCCCTTGCACTTCAGTACAAGGTTCCGCATGTTTGTTTGAATACAGCTACAGGTATCATGTTCTTAAGCACCAAGGCAGTGCCCAGCAAACAGCCCAAAAGCCTGGCTGCTGAAGAGTGATGGACTCCTGGGCATGCCAGCTTTACTTTAGATTTTAAATTAAAACTTTCAACCTTTCTGATGGCTGTTAGCTTGACCTCAGTATAACCACTGTCAGAACGCAATTTGCCCAAGTCTGAAGAGAACCTTTAATGATAGCTCTGAGATGTGAAGGATTTTATTCAGCTTTACAGCATTTTTAATTCCCAAGACACTATCTGAGCAGCACTACTCATCAAAGGATGAGATGTGGCAGACGAGCACAGGGCTGATCACTCAGCTTTACACACCTTGCAGAAGTAAACAATCCAACATGTATTATCGTGCCTGTACTTTTGTGGGTGATTTGGGAGTGGGTGGCCACTGCTTCTGTCCTCATGAAGAGATGGAAGAGCCTTATCTCACTCCCTCTGAGGAAATCCTTCCTTCCTTGTCAGCCTGAGCTGAAAAATTGCACCAGAAAAGTAATCACCTCCAGGGTGCAGGCCACTTTGTGATTCTGCAGGTTGCAATTTTGAGACCTGCACCGTATGAGGGTGTGCCGGTTGTCACTGATACGACCTCTCCGCAGCTCTTCCACGGCTTATGCTAGGCAAGGTCACTTAACTGTATATGCCTCAGTTTACTTGTGAAGTCAGATTAAACATTAAAAAGCAATAGATAAAAGTATTTGTGAAGATTTTATAAATATTTAAACCCTGGAACTTTTAAAGGTATAAATTACTCAACTGATACATCAAGAAGCACCGATGAGGGAATGTGAAGTCAACGGTAACAAACCACTTTAACACAGCGTCTCCACACTCTGCTCAGAGAGGAGCTTCACTGAAAGAGGTGCAGTCTCTTCATGTGCCTTGCGTACCCAGCGACGCTGGGAAAACATTAGCAAACACAGATACTGTTTAGAAATCTTCATCATCGAAGGTCTCAGTGCATCTCAGCATCACAGTCACATAATCGAACTGAAGATCTTCTTCCTGAAAGCCCCACCAAAATCAAGCAGGATTAAAAAACACAGGAGTTGATTTTGTTTCAAACATACAGTGGGTTGGCCAAGTGCTGACACTGGTCAGCTAATGCACCACGAGCCCTCCTTCCTCTCTGAATCAGAACCACCACCTGTCAAGTGCCTGAGGTGCCTGATGAAGAATGGCTCAAATTTTCAACCATTTTCTCTCTAAAATTACAGAACACCTTGTGTCTATTTACATCACTTAGACAGCTGTTACTGACTGGTAGCAAGTGGGTCACATAACAGGCTCTGAAGATCTGAGTTTCCTCGAGCCCTTAACTTCTACCGACTTCAGGCTTTGTTGCTTTTTAGGAACAGAAGGAAATGGTCTTCTCTTTCACCAGCTTACAGAGAGTAAGTGGCTCTTGAGAAATCAAAGCCTAGAGGATGAAAGTGTTCATCTCATCCACCTTCTGCATTGATTCAAGACTCTAAGGCAAGACTGCTTTTAAAAATAGGTGCTGTTAAAAACATGTAGCGCTTAAGGAGCACTAAATCCCATTTGCTTGCCAAGTGACTCATCTAAAATCCATCATTCTAAAGAAAGCGTGCCTTTGAAGATGCAACGGTGCTCAGTGCTGCTTAGAAAAAAACCCCACTGACTGTCACATAGATAATGCAAAACCTTTGGACCTCAATCTAAATTAATTATTTACTGCCTGTGCTGCTAAGCATCTCTTATGATGTGACCTTAAGACAACAGCTCTTGAAAAATTACAAGATTGCTTAACTAATCTCATGCTTAGATATATTTCTCTACCGTGTACCATGGAACTCCTGTTCTCATTTTTGGATCGCTGTCCTTTTAAGAGCCCTCCCTTTCCTTGTCCAAATTATTTCCTTCCACCTCTTGTTTGAGTCTTTCTCAAGCGTTTTATACCAGCAGGGCGCATGCCCTCGGCAGCCCTGAGAGCCAGGGCAGCAGCTCTAGAGGAGCTGCGCTCAGTGCATCTGCAACTACAAAACAATGAACATAAAAAATCCAAAAATAGTAGTTTGTATCTGGACAGTCAACCAGAAAGAACATAACATGGCATGGGCATGTAATGACCAGCAATAAAACCTGTCACCTCATCAGCTCTGCAGATGAAAGGGAAGAAGACCACCGGCTGCCTTTCATATCTCAGTCAGGTGCACATTGCATGCCTCGCCTTGGTACACTAGCTGCTACCCACCTCTGTGTCTTCTACGCAGAGCACCAAGACAGCACTTTGTCCTTGGGATATTTTATCCCGGCAGTGTCCAAACTCCTGGGCTAGCGTAGCACAGGTATCACATCAATGGAATGGGAATGGTCTGCAGGGGTTCAGTCACACCTATCAGATAAGCAGGAAGGGCTCCTTTTCCGATGCTCTGAGTGACCCAGTTTCTGGTGTAAGGTATGTAGCCCGTACAGGGCTCTCTCCTGCTGCCTGAGCTGGTGTGTTTCAAGCTACCTGGAATATCTCCTATTCCTGCTCTGGAACCACTTCCATAACTGCCTCAATCTGTTTGCTTTGAGATGGAGCTTAATTTCTTCTCCCCAAGTGAAAAATACTTGTCTGCCTTTGTTGTTCTTAATTTTTCCTCTTGGCAGAACTCTCTAGATGTGTTGTACTGCAGTTATCTAAACCAAAACAGACTGTGACCTTCCCATTATCAGTACTCTGTAGCCTGGGTGATTTCTGTTCAGACTTTCTTTTTATTGTCTTATCACAGACAACTCAAAGTTCCTGCAAAAAAGACATACACGCAGCCTTTTATTTTCTTTTTGATCCACAGAGCTTAGTCAACTGCCAATTTGCAGTACTTCAGCTTCTTTTGATACCTGTCTTCCCATCACTTCCATTCTCCTAAGTCTTATTTCAAACGCCCCTCTTTAAAGCTCACACTTAACAATGCAGCACCAAGCAGAAGGGCTAAAATGGCACCACCTAATGCTGCCAGACATGACCTTCAGGTAAGAAATTTTAAACCAGAAAACACTGTATCTTGCCTAACGCTCTTCCTTCTTTTCTAGGCATGCTCAGTTCATGGTCATTTACATAAAAGCAAGATGAGCTCTGCTCTTGTGAAGAAGATAGCTATTCACAGACCAAAGGGCTGCGTAGATCAGTGCCTGCTCTCTTGACAACAGCCAGGAACGGATGTTTAGACAGAAAGTGCAAGAATTGTGCATGCAGTGTGCTCTGTTCCACAATATATGCTTCCACATCACGGCAAACTGTGCTGTGAGGTCCTCCTGAGCTGGAAATCCTATCTGGACCTTCAGATTTAGTAATTGTCAATGGACTGATGCCCCAGGAGTTAAATCTCGTAATTTGCCTGTGCAAGTATTTTTTAATACATTGTTTGTTCATTTCATTGAGTGCCTTCTAGTTCTTCTGATATAAGGAATAATCATTCTGTGTACCAAATCCACATTATTCAGGATCAAAACTCTCTCATCGTTCCCCTAGAGGCTTCTTTTGCAGGAAAGTCCTACTCTAGTAGCTCCTATTTAATGCATTTTGTTGTGCCTGATGTCACCCTCTGCACCTCCTCTTGTGCTACTGTCTCCCTGAGATGGGGGAACCAAACGGCACACAACAGTCATGATGTGATAGATTCAGATAGTGGTGCAACACCTGGTTTCTGCTTTGTTTTATGTCCCAATAACCCCTCATCACAAACACTCTTTATTTCCTTCAAAGGAGCATCTGCTCAAGTAACAGAGATTGGGTGGAAGCAAGGCAATAGAAAATAGAAAAATAGCAGCTACCATTGAGGTACAATTGATTCTGCACCCAAACAAGCATGCCCTGGCTGACGAATATCTCCCTTTTGGTCCTCCACCCACATGCAAACTCTGAGCCACCTCCTTGGCAGGAGGCTAACAAGGGTAGGAAGACTGCATCTGGCTCAGTGAATCTGCAGCAGTAGGCTGAGGTTGAAGAGGCAGCTCAGCAGCTGTTTCTCAGCTCTTTCAAGAACACAAACACCCTACCAGCAGAGGGCTCAGGGGAAGAAACCTGGCACCCAGGCAAGCAGAAGATGGGTCCTATTGAGCTCAGATTGAAGCAGCTGGGGGTTAATGGAAAACTGTGGAGTAAGCTTTGCCTGCTCAGATGATATCACTCAAGCTTTTCCACAAGGAACCTTCAGGCAAACAATAAAAAAATAAATTCCTCATGTCATTTGCTTTTTTGAATAATATTTTAAGCAGTAATAACCCCTCACACTTTGCTTCCTACAAAGGCAATCCTACTGACCTTTTGGAATGATACATCTGAAGCGATGAACCCCAAGTTCTTATTTGCAGTGATTTTGAGCAATATGATCAGGAGCACAGAAAACAGAAATCCATTTCTGACAATGACAGAAATACATTTGGCAAAGCTTACCTGGCCAAACTGTGTGTTAGCAAAGAAGAGGTTTTTTAGGAAGTCAGTGATCTGCAGGTAGAGTCTGCGGTGATCCGCTGGATTTTCAGAACTGCAGCTCACAAATGCTGAACTGAAAATGGAACCAGATACTGTATTTAATTTCCTGTTCCCTCATTTCCCCTCCTACTTACTTTCTGTCCTCCACATTTTACTTATCAATCAAAAGAGATTCAAATTGTTTTCAATATGATTCTGATATTAAAGACAATAGCCAAGCAAGACAGGGAGGAGCAGAAGCGGACGTATCAACAAGATGAGCACACAATCTACTGGATCAAACACTGGCTGGATGGATGGACCCAGAGAGCGGTGGTCAACGGAGTTAAATCTAGTTGGTGGCTGGTCACAAGCGGTGCTCCCCAGAGCTCAGTGTTGGGACCATTACTATTTAACACCTCTATTGATGATCTCGATATGGACACAGAATGCATCATCAGTAAGCTTGCAGATGATACCAAGTTAGGCAGGAGTGTTAATATGCATGAGGAAAGGGAGGCTCTACAGAGAGATCTAGACAGGTTAGATAGATGGGGCAATGTTAATGGTATGGAATTCAACAAGGCCAAGTGCCAGGTCCTGCACCTGGGCCACAACAACCCCATGCAACGCTCCGGGCTTGGGGAGGTGTGGCTGGAGAGCTGTCTGGCTGAAAAGGACCTGAGGGTTTTAATTTATAAGCATCTGAATATGAGCCAGCAGTGTGCCCAGGTGGCCAAGAAGGCCAATAGCATCCTGGCTTGTATTAGAAATGGTGTGACCAGCAAGAGTAGGGACGTGATTATCCCCCTGTACTCAACACTGGTGAGACCACACCTTGAGTGTTGTGTTCAGTTTTGGGCACCTCAGTACAAGAGAGATACTGAGGTGCTGGAGTGGGTGCAGAGGAGGGCAACAAAGTTAGTAAAGGGCCTGGAGAATAAATCTTATGTGGAAAGATTGAAAGAGCTGACACTGTTTAGTTTGAGGAAGAGGAGCTGAAGGGAGACCTCATCGCTCTCTACAGCTCCCTGAAGGGACAGTGGAGAGAGGTTGGTGCTGGTCTCTTCTCATGGGTGACTAGTGATAGAACAAGAGGGAATGGTTACAAACTACTACAGGGCAAGTTTAGACTAGATATTAGGAAAAAATTTTTACTGAAAGAGTAGTCAGCTACTGGAATGGGCTGCCCAGGGAGCGGGTTGAATCACCATCACTGGATGTGTTTAAAGGGTGTTTAGACGAGGTTAGGGGATGTGGTTTAGGGATGAATTTTGCAGAGTAGGGTTAACGGTTGGACTCGATGATCCCAAGGGTCTTTTCCAACCTCAAAGATTCTATCATTCTATGGTACTGTCTAATATATGCAAGAAAGATATGTAAGGAGAGAGAACAGCAGTACAAGAAAACAGTATCACATCAAAGAGATTCACTGATAGGTGACAGCTATAGGAACACTGTTTTCGGGAAAAGCAGATGTCCATTATAACAGAGCAATGATGGTTATTTGATAGTGTATCTGGTATTCAGAGGAACAGCTCTGACTTCTTTTGTAGTTTTTGAGTGAATGCAGTAATACGTGGCAGGTTTGTACTCAGGTAACAGGCAACTTTGGAAAAAGCTAAGACATTCATTCTGGACCTCACCTCTGTATTCTCCTTGGGTGTTTATCAATTCTGCCATCACGCCTCTGTCCACAATTACAAGGCACAGAGTGACAGGGAAGGAAGGGAACAGGATAAATGTTGACTACTGAAATACTAATCTAATTTGAGACCTAAAAGAGATTGCAAAGATGATGGCAATGCACTGCAGTATTATGGAATACTTAATCTTATTTTAAAAGCAAACAGCAATTGTGACCTAGTAAATGTTATATATTTGTTCAGCTTTATTATATATTCAAGTATGTTGTGATCAACAGCTGAAACAACCTTATTTCCATTCATTCTGCTCTGGAAGTGCAAGTTGGAATGGTGGTGGAAGACAGAAAGAGATTCACACTAAAGAACTCTCTAAATATGAAAAAATTAAGTAGAAACTAGGATTAAAAAAACCCCAAACCAACAGATTAAATCCACCATTTGCAAAGAGAAGCAATCCTAATAAAGGCTAAGTAGCAGGAATGCATAAAAGATGAGTCATAATGTGATTCTCCTCTTTAGGAAAGCAACTCTTCTCTTTCTTTGGTCTACTGGGAAAATTCAAAGGCAGTGCCGGCTTTGTATCTGACATGTTCTCTTTTAGGTAACTCATCTGACCTGCAGAGAAATGTTATTACTCGATAAGTCTTGTGTTTCTTTGATGTTACTGTTCAGGTCAACCACACTTTAGCTTGATCACCTCCTTGTGACTGAATTAGGGTACTTGAAAAAAGTAAGGGAGACAATGTTAAAAAATGATCATTTTTGTCTCATTAAATGAGAGTGCGGTTTATGATTAGCTGACTTATTCAGGGAATGCTTTATGGTCCTCATAGACGTGCTAAGTGAGAGAAAAGGAAAACATTACAAATACTGTAATTTGGAAAGATGGACAGCTATGCACAGTGGTGAAGAAAATCAGAAGGATCCTAGTTACCCTGAAGTGACAGGGTGCTCTTAAAAAGTGATTTTTTCTGGTTCTGCTGTAAATGCCTATTAATCATTTCACTTTCGTACCTTAAGAGACAGTATTATTGTGTGCACAATTGCTGGATGCTGCTATTCAAACCATTTACCAGAAATTAGGCACAAAGAAAGATGTAAGGCTGTTGCCTTACTCCACATAAAACTTGCTGTGGAGTATTGATAGTGGGCTAGTAACTTACTCTGTCTAGCAAAAGGGGTGAGTTTGTAATTTACCTCTGGCTAGACATTCCCTGAGTCTCGCTTCTCTCAAGGAAACCAGCAGCAACATCAAACGCATCTTCAAACATTACCTATCAGTGAAAACACTTCAGATGTCAACATATCCAGCTACCCAGAAGTTTTGCCTAGGGCATCATTTCTAATAATAAAGTCTTTACAAGCATTACATTCTTTCTTTTTGTTTAACAGGTACATTTATGGCCAGAGTAAATCAAGAGGTTTTTGGGGAGACAGGAATAATAATAAGGAGTAACTGTATTTCATGACTAGAAACAAGAAGTTAGTCCATCCCCTTGGGCCTGCACTTCATCTGTAGGAATTAGACTTAACATCACATCTCCCAGAAAATCGGTAACCCACATGAATTGTATCAGTGCTTGAGACTTGACTGTGGGCTGCTGCTTATGGCTGGAAACCTCAGCAGGATCAGTCAGTCTCCCCAAATCTGATTCCAGTGTGAGACCCGGCTTACAAAGGAGTGTAGATGCTCCCTGTGACAGACCGATTAGCTCAGCAGCTCACTCTGCCATAAAGCAGTTCACACATTTTCTATGCCAGAAACGTGCAACATCCCCACGGCATTTCCTAAGGACGTCAGCAATACGAATTGTGTCCCACAACTCAAAAAGAACTTAACAATGCAATTTCCTTATATGCTGAAAGTGGACATCTGTCCCTCCCTTGCAGCTAATAAAATTGCGCGCACATGTCTTTAAGCAGCTAGTTGCTTAAGTAATCAGTGCTCTTTACAAGGAGCTAGCTGTTATTTAATCTCTTTTTAACAAACGCCCTGGTCTACCCTGTCACTGACTTCTTGGCACTGCAGAGGTGCATGGCACAGGCAGTCATTAGCCTGGTACCACCAGAACTGGTTTACAAATACTTCCTGTTTGCTACCAAGTGCTTTGATGAAAAAACCCCAAACATCCAACCCACAACACAGCAGGCCTTGGCAAACTTTGTTTTCCTTCTCGATTTAGATCATCTGTGCTCCTTTGAGAGCTTGCAGAGCATAGCAACTGTTTAATTCTTGTTATTGATCCCTTCCCCTGGAGCAAGTTAAAGCAAATTTAACTGTTACTTAGCGCAGAAACTCTACAGGTCAGCGGTTACTAGCAGAATTACTACCACTGCACTCCTAGAGCTTGCTGTGTATCTTACCAAGAGAGAATTTCATGCCAGCCTTTACTCAAAGTCTGCTTACTGTCTTCACTTACACATTCAAGTGGTCTTGGGAAAGCTTAATTACAACTACTGGATGTTTCCAATTAAAAGCCGCAGAGCCAACTAGCATCTAAAGGTTTGGAGTTTCAGAGGCAGACAATGTATGTTACTGAACACTTACTTCCTCTGGTGTAGAGACTGAGGAACCACTGGCTTCCTCACTGTTGCCTCGGCTGTCCCTCATGCTGTCTTCAGTGTGTGTAGGCTCTTGGCATGCAGGTTTAGGATCCACGAGGAAATCTCTCTGGCTACAGTACTGCAAGATGCTGTCTCTCCTCTCTTCAGAAAGCTCTTGCCAGAGGTGGGAAATAGCTGTGGAGACCTCAGGGAGAGGCAGCTGCTCAGAGCAAACAATTCCATGCTCTATCAGCAGGTCCACTGTGTGATTATAAAAATACAGGTATCTGCAATGAAAAG
>WEIS01082579.1:3525-25923 GCA_013389965.1 Todus mexicanus
AAGACTCAATAGTTTTTCTGGCTGTGAGATTCAAATTTGGATCCAAAAATCAAACCGGATTCTCATCATCATCAGTAAAACAGGTTCTTCTGTAAACAAAATTAGACCGCTGGTTATTCCTATCCATTGCTATTTCTAAACAATGCCCTCAGGACCATCTCAGCAACTCCAATCATCTGCAGTGATCTGCACGAGTGTGACTTGACTTGTCGTCGTGTTGTAGAAGTTCATTTTGCCTAGAGCTGACACTGGCTCTGCTCCAGCACTGCACATAAAGAAATCTGTTAAACAGCTAGAAATAAGCTAAACATCTCTTGATTGCCACTCCAATGTTTCTAACTATACTTTCAGCCCTCCTCGAGGCAATAAGAGCTTAAGTCACTTAGATTGCTGATTTTTCCATAAACTAGGTTGTTGGGAGGGGTTTTTGTTGCTTATTTGGAATAAATCTTTACTTTCTGGGTGTCCTGTATTTTCTGCATTGTTATCGTACGGTAAAGAAACCATTATTGTCCTTCCAGTAGGAGTAGTTACGATTACTTTCCTTGAAAATGTTTTTTAAAACAATCACTAGCGCAAGAAATAACTCCGTTCATCGTGGTAGCAATGGAAGCTACTTTCCGAGGGTGTGCATCTCAAAGCACTGGCACCCCATAGTTTGTGATCTCTGGGTGAAGTTCCTCTCATAGCTTGGCGTTTATGATCACATACGAGTTTATCCGATGTCTAATTGAGCGACCGAAGTCAGAAGACAGTCTTTATAATTCCAAGGGGTATTTACAGGACCCCTCTTCACTGCCTCATTTTCCCATATTTCTAACAAATGACTACCCTGAGATTTTACCCAGTTTGGCCACTGTTTGAAAGCAGAAGACTGACAAAGATACATTCAGAGGAATCAGATAAGAGACTTTTTTAAGATGCAGGCCCAGGTTTTCAAAAGCTGGAGCTTTGATTTCTATGGCCAGATCCATGCGACTGGGCAGATCTTCAGAACCTATCAAGGAAAGCTTTGGCACAACACCATGTCTGTAAGATGTTTGCAGATTCAGTTACAAGCCTGGAAAGGGATTCAAAGCAGCTATGAAGAGTTGCTGCTCATCCTGCAAGTCCTGCCAAAAAATCTAGGTTAGCCTGGGTCCTTTCCCCACACTCTATATTCCCTTCAACAGTGAAGAGGAAATTAAAATGCAAAGAAGAAACAGTAAAACCATCTCAAGAGCTTGCAGTGTGTTTGGGGAAAAGAAATACATCATTCAGAACACCTTTGTATATTTTCTTGCTTTACTTTTAAACCACTTTGCCATTGTGACCTTTCTCAGAGTAGCTTGAAGGGTTAACAAGTTAATTAAAGCAAGGTATTCTACTCCTTAAATTATTAATTAAAATAAAACCTGCAGCTGGTGTTTAACAGCATCTCAGTCCCAGCAGCAGGTTTTAGTCACTTCACCTAAATCAAACATATCACAAAGTTGGCATGAAAATCATATTGTCTGAATCAAACACATCTGGCGACTGACACACTTTTGCCTATAATGAAAATAACAAACTACCTCTGTTATTTATGCAGATGCACTTGAAATTGTTTGCTCCGCCGATGTCTCCTACCACTCACACTCGGAAGCTAAAAATCCTAATGAAGATTAATGATTAAGATCGCGAGGAAAGGAATTGCTTTCTTTCATCTCAACTGATGCTGTAAGTACTGATACCACTGTCCTGTTTTGCACTCCGATGGCAAAAGAGTAGCTTTTTAATTAAATAGGCTTGGCATCTTAGCGTTGCTTTAGAAAACCCTTACTCAAGGCGAGTGGTACTTTACACCATGATTGTTAGGTATGTTATATTGTGAGTATATATTATATATACAGGGAGTAGGTCCATTTAAGTCCGTGGTACCCCAGTGTGGGATAAGGTCCTAGTCAACTCTTCACTAAGTTTTGATTTATCAGGAGCTGCTGCACATTGCGAGAACAAGGATCTCGGTGTGGAAAGCTCTGGGCTGCTGCCTGTGCCAGTGTCAGCGGTGTCAGAGCCGGGGTGCACGGGCTGGATGAATTCACGCAGCTCGGATCTGTCAGAGGTACAAAGTGATGCTGCAAAACAGCTTCACACCCTTCCCTTACCACAGGGAGTAAAGCAGAAGCTATTGATGTTGACAGAAAGAAGAGAAGAAAACAGAAGGGCTCTGAGGAGGCATCTTGATTGCTAGAACACGTGCTGGGTCCTCCTGGGAAACCAAAACACGGGGCTCTTCGTTAATACTGACAGCACATATAGCATTCTTCAGTGATTATTGATGTTTAAAGTGCATGCAGCACGTATACATATTTTGAAGTCTGGAGGCCAACTTGCCTGCCTCAGAGGACTCGGACTGCAACAGCTTGGTATATGGTCCGCTTCCCACCTCCTCCTGACATACAATGAGGTAAATGAAAGAGACCTCATCCTTTTGCCTCTCCGTCCTCACCCTGAGCATGAGCCTCATCTGAACGTGGAACCTCGTTTTCATCAAAACAACGAGTTGTTCTTTATATTGAGATTAATTAGTTTATTGGGTAGCCTAATTACATACCTTGAAATATGAGTTGGGAAATCACATTACTGCCATTTGAAAGTTAATATCCACCCCATTCTGACTGATGGGTTTCTGTTCTCTTTTAGATAGACATGACTATTCATAAATCAATTAAATTAAATCAATGGCTTACTCTCCTAGGCTAGTTTTAATGGGTTTGAAAGCAAACAACTTCAGTGGATGTGATTACATTTCTTATGATGGGACTTTGGCAGCTGTTTCAAAATAGCTTTTCTAAGGCAACACTGTCTTCTCCCTCATCTCCAGATGAGTCTGGAAATGCTCTTGTATTCTATTATACGAGGGCACGGGTGCAGAAGAAGAGAACATTGCTCAGAAAGGCAGATGAGCCCAGGAAGTGAAAAGAACATCTGCAATCCTTCTCTTAGCAACGCAGTACTATTTCCAGAAAAGTTTTCTTTCCCTCTAGAAAATCTCTTGCAACACAGAAACTAAGAACTACTAGGAAAAGACTCATGGAAATAAATGGGAGCATATTGGTTTCCAGGGAAACTATGAACCCCCAGCTCCTTTCCCCACTAAACACCCATAACCTGCATCTATTGAAACCGTGTTTTGCTGGGATCCGTTTTTGTTTTTTCACATCATGAAGAATAGTATCTAAATCTCCTTATTTTAAAAACATTTTCTTGAAATGACGAGTATAAAATTTCAGCCTCGCGGCGAGATGGTCTGTAAACATTTTAGAATGTATTGGAACAACTTTTATTTCAGAAGATGAAACACCATCTATAGATCATTTCAAGTGTTAAGAGTTTAAGGTGTGAGAAAGAATGATCTTCTATCACAGAGACATTTATAAGGGAAATGGCTACTTTAGATTTGAATTAAAATGTCAAAGAGAACGGCAGCCAGATTAAAAGTGTTTGCAAAATGATGGAGCTCACTATCCTGAGGAAAAGAAAAAAAACCACGACAACAAACAAACAACCACAAAAACAAAAGCAAGAGGAGCAGCATAAAAATCATGGATTTCAAAAGACCAGATTCCAACAGACTTCAGGAACTGGAGAAGAAATTCTCTCGGGAAGTTGATTTAAGGGATAAAGGACTGTAAAAGGGCTGGCAATTCCTGACAGAGGCCGTATCAAAGGCGCAGATGCAATCTTAACACAAGAAAGTATAAAAACAAATTATAAGAAGCTGTTATAATGTCAGCAAGATCTCTTTCAGGACCTAGAAAACCAGACCTTTTTTTTCCCCCAAATGATTATAAAAGAGTAGTGCAACCATTGGACTAAGTATACATGCATACTCAAGTGCATGGAGAACATACAAATGCAAGGGAGAAAAAAACCCCCAAGAGAATAAAAAAGAAATCCTCCTCACAACATCCAGTGAATCAAGCTTATATAATGTCAGATGTAACTGCACAAAGCTGTTCACCTCATCCCTCCACTGAAGTTCCTGGATCCACAGCAAAGCCGGCAAAAAGATGCGTGCCTATACCTCAGCTATCCCAGACGAAGTTTTGTTTCTGAATTTATGGCCGATTCCATCAGCACAACATGAAACAGATGAGCGTGCGCTGAGCTCGCTGAAACTGAGACTCCTAAACTTGCCAGCACAGGCACGCTCAATCTTTAGCCTCATAAAGAATGGTTGCTGAACTTTGCTCCAAGAGATCAGCTTTTGAATTGATTGTATGAACTGAACTATCACGCTACAGGAGGGATGATCGTTACTTATTTTTTATTGCAGGCTATTAATTCAAACCTTGCAACGTCAAAGACGGATCATCTAAGTGGAGCGCAGGACTGGGCACAGCACAGCGGCGCTGGTCAGTGTTAACTAAAGGAACACAGCTCCGGGAGGGCGGCTGGGCAAGTGTTTTTCCTCTACCCCTGCTAGAAACCGCCGCTCTTTCTGCTCTCCTGTGTCTCTCCAAAACAATCTAAAGAAATAAACAATTCCGTGCATGTTCCTTATACTCGCAGCGAGCCTGCTGACATTGAATATATGGTAATGAGCAGAAGGTGGAAAAAATTACTTTTGTTGCCAGATGGGTGAGAAATTCTGGTGCTGAACGACCAGGGTGCAAGAACGACAGAACTGTTGCTCATGTGGAGACGTTGGTGAGGAATTGTGCAAGGTGACGAGGTTTTCTTCTTTAACACAAGCGAGTATTTCCCAAAATACGCAATAGATTGAGAGTTGGAAGCTCATGCATGTCCTGCCTGAGCTGACAGCAAGGAAGAACACAGGTATGACTTTCCCTTCTTACAAGTAGGTACACACCTACTTTCAGCTCCATCTCATCATTTCCCAGGAGTTAACTTGCTGGGATAAAGTGCTTACTAATTATTGGTAGTTTCGTGAATGCAATTTACTTGCTTGTTCTAACTGCAAGGAAGCTTTCAGAGGGACCTTCCGACTCTGGACAATTTGGAAACCTAAGCAGAAATATGCACTATATTACCCCACAATAGAACAACCTGCATGACTTTTACAATAAGGTCCATTGTTACGTTAATGACTCTGACCTGCACAGATAAATGGTATAAAATCCAAGTAATTTTACAGGGTATTTTTGGTTTGGTCTGTTTTTTCCAGACAGTTGTTCGACTGGCAAGCGTCATGAAAATAGTTCTATATTTTTAGCTTCTACCTGGCTTCCCACTTTGAGGGTCTTTGTCAAAAATACTCTTCTGACAAAGATACGTATCACAGGGGCACGTAACAGTATCTGTGCGTCCAAAAGAATAGCAAATACAGCCAGGAGGAAAACGTGCAAAAAGCACTTAGGTTATTTTGCACTGTAGGGCGCATAAACATCTACCTGATGCAGTGGAGAAAAAACCAAACAAACAATAAATTAATGCTTCTGCAGGAGTGAAACTCAAGTACTCAAGAACACTGGTCAGCCTGCTTTAGTGGTTGTTTCTCACCCAGAATCCATTTCCGAAACAGATTTCACCGTGAAATTTTTCTTCTTGCTGCTGCATTTGTCCTTAAAAAATGATGGGTTGAGGTAGTCTTGACAGTTAGAAAATGTCTGAGGCTTTAAGGGCATCTCTGTTTGAATTGCTATAGTAATCCTTATTTTGCCTTTTCATATCCTGTTTTGTTAGATTTTACTATCAGTTCATATAAGACATTAAATCAAGTTTTTTAGAGAAAAACAATAGAAATATAGATATCCTATTGGGCAAAAATCTTCCGCTACCGCAGTTTGTATTGTTTATCCCTTAGGAGTCAAGCAGAAAATGAACGCCAACAACATAAGCCATAGGTACTATCCTTGTAACAGAAAGAAACCTCATACTACAACAAAGGTTGAAATAAGGCAGATGAGATTCAATATATGCAGAAAGCACACAGCTACTCTGCTCTATGGACGGTCAGTGAATAATCTACATTACTATGAGAAAATCTGACTTAAAAGATGACTCGGTGTGAGCTGAGAAGGATGGACTGCATGTCAAATCTCAGATTTGAACCACAACTTCAACATTTTGACGGGTTGTCATGAGAGTTGCTGCTCTCGCTAGATTTTTGCCCTTCCAAAGCAAAAGCCAAAAAAAACCCAAAATCATTTTATTACCTGCACAGATGGTAGATTTTTGCTAACGTCATATCCAAATCATTTTCTTCTCTAAACTGTGCGTGCATCTGAATGTTAATGCCTCAACCCGCTTCAGTCACAGAACTTCCCAGTTAAAAGAACAAACGAAGAGATGCTGTAAGATAGGTGTCGTAAAAGTAGAGGTGAAGAGGGTGTGGAATCACAAATCTCTTGGCTTGCCGTTGATTGCCACATTTTATAACAGTGACTGGAGAGATGGAACGAACACAAGCTTGATTTTTCAGCTGTGCATTCTCATTTTGCCCAGAAAAATGTCCTTGGGAAATGTTTGCACTTGTATGTTTGCCTGCTTACTCAATTACAGGAGCAATTAGGATCCGTATTAACCATGGTCGAATGGCATATGCCAACATTCAGAAAGCTTTTTAAAAGGCTTTGTGAAGCCCTGGGTTTCCCAGAAGCACCCGCTGGGCAACACCAACAATGAAAGGGAAATAAATAGATAGACGATGGGGGTTCTAGCTCTGGCAACATCACAGTGTCTTGTCCTGAACAGTGCCTGAAGGCAAATGGCTGGCAAGCTCTGCCCTTGAGCACTGCTGCCCTGCTGCTGGAGCTGCACAGCATTTCCCTGGAATATTCTTCCACTGGTCTAAACAGGGAATGTTCTGGAAAGGAAAAAAATTTGAATTTTTCTCCTCGCTCATTCACTCGCATCTTTCTTACACTCTTTTTTAGCCTTCGTTTTTATGGATGAACTTAATCTAGTTATTTGATGATTGAAGCTTTTGCTCACAGGCCTTAAATAATAATCGTGGTAATTATTTTTTATCATGCTCATTCATACATGCCTCCTGCCAACGTGCCTGAGGTGCTGCAGATACACTGCAAAACACAGTGAAAATTAAACATAACAAAAGAAAATCTGATGAAATATTTAGAAAATCATGTAGGGTATTAACAACAGAAAGGCTGTTTTCAAACACAAGGCATCTGAAGGCAAAATCGCTGCAAATACAGAGGGACTCCTGTGAGGTTCTTGCTACCAACCCTATCAAATCCACTTAACTACAGCAGATGAAACCTTTGTTCATCTCCCTCTAGCCGGCATCTTCAAAATACCTCCCTCGTTCTCTTTTAAAATATTCTGAGACTGTTTCTGTTTCGTATGCAAGCAAGCCAGAAAAAAAATAAATCTATCTTCTTTGATACCTGCAGAGCTATTATAATACGGTCATTTCTGGCCATCATCTTGAAAGCAGCTGAACTGGCAACGTGCCATGTAAGATATGAAAAAAGTAGTGACTCCGTTATGCAGAAAGGGAATTGACACAGGGAAGAGGCTAAGCTTGACAAGAACAAACAAAGTTTGTGTTAGAAGAGGAATTTGCGCCCAAGACTTCCAAGCACCAGACTGTCGCCCCGAATAAGCTGCAGCAAATCTTCAGCTGTCACCAAAACACATGAAATTTGGAGATTAAAATGCACCCAAGGAAATCTCGAATCATGAAACAACAGCTGTGAACTTAAAAGCAGATATAAACCACATTTGTATGTAGTCCGTGAACGCGTGTATACAGCTGCGTAACACCCAGAGCACGTGCAAATGTTAAGGATCAGTCAGATAAAATCTTAAATTTAAACTCTTGGGAATTTGTAAATAGCCTACTTTTTAATGTCCTATTTTTTTTTCTGCGCGATTCTTAATCTGTTGTCACAAAAGCTCTCCTAAACCTGAGTTTCAGAATACCTGCGCAGCTACTGGACTGCGTGTAGTCTGCTTGTTAACAAGAAATGAAGCTGGAAGTTAAGTCGCTGCTAATTAAACTCATAATTACAAATGGAAGGTCAGACAGCAGATCCAAGGGCTGTTTGAAAATGTAATAAGACAAAAGAAAGAACAAACTCGCGTGTAATAATTCAGCCCTTGCTTGGCAGGCTGACCCGTTAGAAGACTTCTCAAGCTGCATACAATTCTGAAGGCAAATACTAGAATAATAAATGCAAATTGCTTGGGTTTAAACAAGTTTGTTCAGGATTAGCACAGGTACCAAACATTGCCTAGATTTCTATATATAAACAAAACTGAACAATTTACGAAGTTAGAACATGGGTTGCAGCTTCCCAGCCTGAGCTCCAAAGTATTTGCCACAAGCACATTTGCACAAAAAGGCTTCTCTTCTGGAACCAGGTAACATCTTGGCCCCCTGCTCACATACGGTCAGGAAATCTGCTTGATCGTTCCCTGCCTCTGAACCTCCATGAACTCAGAAATCCTGAGGTAACCACTTCATCGCCTTTGTTCCCTTGTTGTGAGGCTGGGGCAGAGAGAAGATCAGAAGAGCACAAGAGGCAATAAGGACGGAGAGCTCAGAGAACCGGTATTGAAAGAGCAAAAGGGTGCAGAACTACCAACCACTAGCACCTGGAAGTTGGGAGGACAGCCAGGGACTATTTTCTGCTGTCCTCAACCTCCTGAAGTGCTTTGATGAGGGTCTCAAACTCCACGTTCTGACCCTCCCCACTGCCCTGTGACTCCAGGACAAGTGATGGACGCCCAGGACATTCTCGGAGCACAACAGCACACACAGCCGTGCCAGA
The DNA here is from genome assembly GCA_013389965.1 of Todus mexicanus. NCBI lineage: Eukaryota > Metazoa > Chordata > Aves > Coraciiformes > Todidae > Todus > Todus mexicanus. Next base: position 12,252 of record WEIS01082579.1, read on the forward strand.
CCAGAACGCCAGTGCCTCTTCCCGTTATCACGCTTGTGGTGCAGCCTTTGAGGGCAAGGAGAAAGATTTCTGTGCTTTCCAAGATAGCCGTGTTTCGTACCTGGGATCTGGGCGCACGGGACAGATGAGAACACAGCACAGCACTTGGGAACCCGTTTGGGATTTAGGAAGTCTCTGTCTGGAAATACAGACATCCGGGCAGCATATCAAATCTGCTCCCTACCAAGCCTCCTACTCCAGGTAATTCACCTTTCTGTGAGGCACAAACAGTCCCTGAAACTCCTGGCAGGGAGGAAAAGCCTTGTGAGATTCGCCAATACCAGTTGTTATAAAAAATTATTCCTTCATCAGCAGGCTTTCACCTGACATGTGAATTCTGAAAATCTGCCTTCCAACAGTTTAACTTTACTTCAGTGAATGTCTCACCAAGCCCCTGCTAATAAATATCATTTACGATTTCCATGACACACTTGTTTTGCAGTGAAGCAGCGGAGGTAATGATCACTGGGTTGATTGACACCTAGTTATTCAATCAAACACGCTCCTATTGTGCTAGTCACAGGCCACACATGCTAAATTGGACGCTGCAACGACTTTTATTAGGCATTTTGGAGGGGGCTTGGGAAGTAAATCAGTCTTGTAATGAAAGTCTTAACTGTGTTGCAGCTACTGCAGCACCACAATACTATTTTCTTTCCTGCTGGCAATTTAGTAGCAGCGGTACTGAACACCAGACGACTCCTCTATGGAAGGAGAGATAACAGCAGACATTTGCTGAGAGGATGTGGGGATGGTTTCTTAACAACAGAAGTACACACAGATGGATTTGGTAGTTCTCAGCTGGTGAGCACATTTGCAGCTACAACTCATTGTGCCTCTTTGGGTGGGAAAAATGGATTTCGCATAAGTATTCCTTTCTTGGCCCGTGAAAGATACAATGAGGGTAAGCAGGGAGGCAGATTTAGAAAGGCAAAAATAGCCACTCCACATGATACAATGGTGAAGTTGAGTAGTACCAGGAGCTGAGACACCAGGCCACGACGCATTCATGCAAGGTAGTAATTTACTTTCTCAGGAAAAATATTTGTTCTAAATCTGACACAACATTTTCTATTTCTCCTAAAGAGTGGGGACATGAAAATACCTTCATTATTGCTTAGGAACGTATGGAAACTCAACAGAGTCTCCAGATTACCTGTTTCTTTACTCTGTCTCCTGTTTCCTAAGGCACTAGCTGTTTGCAGTGAGAGAGCTTAGTCCAGATCTCTCTCCATGTCTCTCAGAGTAGCAGGATCTCCGGGAGATTCTGCAAGCTTTGTAAAATAGCCGTAGGAAGGCCAACGCAAGCAAGTCCCTTGACTAACTCAGTTATGCCAACCAGTGATCAGATCAAAAAGCTTTCTGTCAGCTACCATTTCGGATGAATCAGGTGCCTAAACCAAAGCATCCAGGATCACTTTAGACATCCCAGAGAATACGAGTCATTCATATTGTGGCTGAAAACACCTAAGAGAGACCTCTGCCCTTGTTGCAAAGTAGCTGGAGCACAGGCAGCGAACCTTATGGGAACTTAAATTATTTTAGACGTTTATGATTTGGCACCTGAATTACTCTGCTGGCATTTGCAGACCACAGTGGAGTGATTTTTTTCCTTCTATATCCTCACCTGGTACAAGGGGATGTGATATTTGGAACCTGGAAACTGGTAGCTACCATTGGGTATAGAAAAGCATTTAATTAAAATTCTTCAGCTACCATCTCTGGCAGGAGAATGGTGGCTGGGCTTTAAAGCCCTGAAACAATGCCAAGCGGAATCTTTACTCAAATAACTTCTCTCCTTCTCAAGATTCTTAGCAATGTCCTTTCATTTTAATTGGAAGAGGTATCAAAATCCCTTGTAAATGTTGTAATAGCTCACCCTCAAAGTCCTTCTCTATTAATTCATAGCTCTAGTCTTCAACGTTGCAGATTCCTCACTGCATTTCACCCCAAGTTCTGTCCTCTGAACTTCGCTGAGTTTTGAGAGGTGCTCGGTAGACCAAACAGACAATTCCTTCTGCCACGAAGTAACTAGAACTTTCAGAAGTTTTTGAGAAGATCATTATTCAAGCTTTACAGATAACTATTTCTGTCTGGGGTTTCAAGAGTAATTTATTCATTGAGCTTAACCTTATTTCCATTATAGCCAGGCCTCACAGATACTCTGGGGGAGTTTTATTCTATTTAGTTTCTCATGTTATTTCCAGAAATTGCTTCCGGTTCTTGTTTCTATTACTGTAATAACCCACTTATTTTGGCCAATCTAACAGAAAATGAATTTGAAAACAAAGCCTGTTAAGGTTTGGACTGTTTTTATTGTTGTTATTATTATGACACCATATACATACAAAGCATTACCTTACCTACAACGATGCTACGGCAAGTTAAAAATTGGACATACTGTTAAACTCATGTTTATGAGAAATGAACTTCTTTATGTCCTTCTGTGCAGATTCCACAGAGAAGGCAAAAGTAACTTTTCTAAGCGCCAGCGTCACCTAAGTGTCAATGCCTCTGTTCCGGGAGCTGAGCACAAACATTACAGCCCCGGTTTTCCCAGTGCAACCTCAAATGAGACCAGCAGAGTGACTGTGTCACTCTCTAGAGCACCTAAATTGCTCGGCGCAGCATTTTCTAGGAGGAAAGTCTGGTGTCACACAGCCCATCCTCTGGCCACCTCTCCACTCCATTGCCATCAGATCAAACAGGAGCTATCAGGGTCTAAGCTCGTCAGCGCTGACTGCAAAAGATCAACAGCCTCCCCAGTACTCCGTGCCAATGTGAAGGTGAAAATTTTGTTCATGGTTTGAAAGAAAAAAAATGAGAAAATTCTTCAGCCTTTAAATTTTCCAGAGAAAAACAAATTAAAACACGCGCATACAAATTGCCACCAAACCAACCAGCAGCTCTCTGGAGCTGCTCAGAGGCCTGGGTTGTTGGAATATTCTCATTGGGTATGGACTAGCAGGCAAACAGCAGGGGAAAGAAGTCAAAGGTGCAAGATATATATTGGGTTTGCAAGAGAAGCAGTAATTTATCACCACAATATTACCAACACAACTGTAGAGAATTATGTACAAATTTAATAAAACAACTGCTATATTACATCTGCTATCCTGGAGTCAGGTCCTGTTATCTTTTCCTCCTTGAGGAGAAGCTTTTGCTGCAAATAATGCCACCGAGTCTGGCCATGTATATTGTGGCCATTTATATTTTAAAAGGCTGCCTGTATTACCTTGCATGCAAATCACAGAATAAATAACAGCGTATATCAAAATTCTGAGAACATAAAATTACACTTTGAAGGGAAAAGTGAAAAGTTATATAGTTCCCTAGAGGTAGCAGTTCCCTCTGATGTTCAACAAAGAAATAAAGACAGCTGAAGCAGTGAGAGCTCTAGTTAAGCAAAATACATCTAAACATGAAAGACCTCTCTTCTGGAAAAATACACACTTAAAGTGCCATTGTCCCCTCCGTGCACCTGTCAGAACTGCTTGGGGGTTGTTGGAGTGAAGGTGAAAAGGGAGAGAGAAGAGAATAGAAAAGAAAAGCAGCCACTGCAAATAAGCAGAGTATTTTATTAGAGAGTTATCTCCTTCTTGCAAGAATGAGTGCTCAAACGGATAATACCTTTCTGTGAAATCCAAGTTTCCAGCTTCATGTTAAGAAGAGGCTCTTACCTTATGGGATTATCCATCCTTGATACTGTGAGAAATGCCGCTAAGTTCGCCGTATAGGAAGAGCACACGATAAGAGTGAAGAGCCACCAGCTTCCCATCACAATGCGCATAGCCACCGAATTGACAGTAGATTCGCCCCCTGCAAACCAACAGAGAAAACGAGGGTCTCTCAGCAGCTTCCATTTACAGTCACCCTCTGGGTGTGCCCTGTTACGTTGAGCTTTGTTGGAGCTACCCCTCTGCGTTTCTGCTTCCCCTCCAGACTGCCCTTTCACTGCGAGAAAAGCACCGCTTCTGTTAAGACTGCTAATTTCCAAACACATTCTCCAGTCAATCTCTTGCCCTGGATACCACTCTAGCAAATCATCTTTCAAAATATTTCCCTCGGGCGTTATTAGGGATCAAATCTACGGAACACGAAAAAGATTCTAAATAAAGCTGAATGGTGAAGCGTGACCAATATGCAGGAATTAAATCATTACAGTGCTCAGGATACAATAATACTCTGTTTTCAGTGACCATTTTAGATTTGGGGAAAAAAGCCCACAGAACTATCTGATGGTTCGTGTGCTGTGTTGTATTTAAATCTACAGAGACTGAAGCATTAGCGTCATTACTTCTATACAGCATTTCAAACGGTGAGTATTTCTTTCTAGCGGGCTTCAAGCACAATTATGCTTGAACATTGCTGGAGACCAAACCTTACTACACAGCTGGTTCTAGTCACTTGGGTGTATCTTTGTGCTAATTATATCTTACTGTACTTAAACCCATGAGGGACGCCACCTTCATGAGATGAGAGACCACGTTTTATAGCAACAGCCAGGATTTTCCAGCTGAAGCTTTATAAGTTTACAAGCACAATGAACAAACGATCGAAGAATTTAACAACGTACCCGTATGTTGGCATGAAGAATAATGCGACATTGCAAATACGGAACAAAAACTGTGGGCAGACTTTGGAAACAATTATTTACAAAAATAAATTTGTTAATGACAGGAAATCTACTGAATTCAATAGGATTGCTTCTACGCCTAGAGATGCCCGAGTTAGTTGCGTGACTCTAAATCATTTTCCCGTTCAGTTCAAGACTCAGAAGATTACCTGTCTCATGTTAGTTCAAAAACATGTACATTTCTGAAATTGAACTTAAGCAATTAGAAAAGGTGCTAGGTTCCTAGTTGGAGGAGTGTTATAATGCTGCACAAAGCAGCTCTGTAGTTTATTTACCACGTGACAGTTTTCCCGAAGTGGAAGAGCTTGCTAGGAGTGGTTTTTTCTGGACTTACTGACAGAAAAGCAGAACATAACCCTTCCCAAACTTACCGACCTCTTCCCACTTGTCATCACCTGGGCTAATAAAACGTATTGGCTCCCTGTACAAACATGCTTCATCTGTCCGCCATTCTGGCCAAGACTAACACGCCGTGAACTGCTTTAGTCGAGGCAGAAGTTTTCTAAACGTGTGTCAGTGATGTTTATAAGAGAGTAATTACGTACCTTGCTGAACAAAGGCGCCGTACACGACCCAGATGGCACTGTGGAGAGTGGAGGAAGCTGAAGGGCTCGGCTGGGAAGCGTTCTGCGCCCTGACTGCCTGGATCCGGTTCAAGACAAATATCAAGACACCGACTATAGGGATGGCGGCAGCAATGCAAGCCCACACCGCGAAGTCGAACGGAGCAAAAAGAGAGAAGATGTTGATTTTCTCTTCGGGCTTTTTGATTAAGATCCCCACGGAATAGTCCATGTACCGCTTGCTGAAGTCCACAACGCTCTCACGTTCCGGCGTTATAGTGATGGCTGAGATGGCTAGGTCTGCTCTCTGCGAGACAAACACAACAGGTCAGATCTCTTCCTTTCACCACAATATTGGCCGGTGGGAGCCTCAAGGAGAAACTTTTTAAGAGCCAAGTGACTCCATGCATTTCTTTCTCTAACTTAACACAACTAGACAAAGTCAAATAAATTGTCTAAAACAAGAGGCAGTTTCATTATTTGAACGTTAGTAAAATTGCACTAGGCTAAAGCAGAGTATTGAAACATAACCTGTCAAGGTACTCCAGAAAAGAAAGCATCGCCCTGATTCCTCTCTGGAATGAGTGCAACTTATTTAACCCTTATCCCTCACTTGTTTTCTGAAGGACGCCCCAAACTCCAAACCATATTAACCGGGTGCACTGCAAGCGATAAGGCAGAAACACATATTATTTAGCTTGCGTACCTGATTGCAAGGTGCAAAGAGCTAATGTGTTTGGGTTTTTTTCCTCCTGCAGATTTTCCAACTTCCCATGTTCGTATGAGGACTAGGCAGGAGGATTTGGGTTGGTTTTTTACAGTAAATAAAGTGAGTGCAAAAGCTAGTAACTCGAAGAGTGTATCACAGGCTACTTAGCTCCTGAAACTGCTTTGACATCAACACTTAACGCAAGTAGATTTTACACATAAAAAGTCCTTAAAGAGTATGCCAACTCAATGAAAGAGAAAACAGGAGCTAACAAATAAGATTCCCAAAGCTTTTGAAGAGCTGCAATTAGATTTTCAATACTTTTCCGTCTTCATAAAAACAGCTGACTTCAGAAAACAGAATGTGCTTTTTGTTTCCTATCTCTACATTTTGTTGGGAAAGTAAAGCAAATGTTAGGTGAGGAGAAACTGGTTCTGAAATCCTTTGGAAGTCAGTGGAAAAGCTAGTAGCAGAAATACGATTTAAAAATTACCATTATACTTCGTTGCTTCAAATAAGGTAGTTTCCAAAGAAATTCTTACCACATTTTCAAATCCATGAAATTCAAACAACTTCTGCCTATGCAAAATATGTAGAAAATCCTTTCTATTTCTTAGCACCAAGAATATCCCATTACCGTACACGTATTTGCCTTTGCTTTAATTGCTTCTATCTCTTCCTAAACATCTACTTAGCAGATACTGAGACACCTACTTACTAGATAATGGGAGCTTTAACTTTCAGTAATAACGCCACTGCAGATGAGTAACCTTTTCGACACAGGGCAGCAACGTGGAATATTAATTCCTTTGATTCTTCTTGATTAACATTTGTCCCGTGTCAGATGTGAGAACATGAACAAAACACACTTGAATTTCATTCGCTGGGAGATTCTAAGCTACGCACTTTCCCCATTTACTTCAGTGGAGTTCAATTAACTTACTCCTGATATCCCAGACTGTAATTAAGAAAAGAAATTTGGTCCTCTCTGTTTTCAATGAATGAATCATCTTGAGATCAGTTTAAATTCTGGTCCTTCAAAACGCTTTCTTACGTGTATTGCTACGGATGCTTTTCCTGTTTTGGAGTCAAACCATTGATCATTGTCAAATGTATTGCCACAAAATGACCCAAATAAAGTCAAAAGTAACCTAAATAAAGTCTCACCTGCAAATAAGTAGCAAAGACATAACGACAAAAATTTAGAAATTAGTAATTACACTTTTAAGAAAAATACATTGCTGTGGGGTTTTTTCCTCCCTATTTTCTATAGTCATTCACTCAGACACACATACGTGTTCTCTTTTATTTTTACAACTATCTAGACATGGATTTCCATTCATATAATTTCTGTTGAGAACAGTTGGTAGTTCCCATCCTGTATAGAGCATCTTAAATCGCCCAGTTTACAGCACACTCAAACTACCCATAGCTCAGAAGCATTCTGCACTGGTGCTTTCACCCTAAATCATTTTCTTGTAGCTTGGAATGGAGAAAGCAGAGCATTAAAACAATCACCTTACAAAGCTTTAACATCTTACAGGGATTATCTCTCTCTATATATATATATTCTTTTTTTAGTTCAGCTTCTTCTCTGTGTACCTTGTTAATTAGCTCTCCAATCATGCCATTCCAGGAGCTGTTTTGGAGCTGCTGTCCATATTTGCCATCAGGTGCTTGATATATCTCATACTTGAAGCCCAGATTCTTGGCAAGTGCATCCAGGACATCAATGGAAAATCCTTTGTATCGTTTTGGTTGCCCAAGTATGTTCTCTGCCACCATCACAAAAGGCTCTTCCTGAGAACAAACCAATATTTTAACTGATACTTGAAACAAGTTCCTTTAGTTTGCTTTTCTTAGCAGAAGGATGTTTCCTGAGTTAATTCTGAACAATTTAGCACGGATTTGAGACAGTCATAACCTTCTGAGGCAAAACTGGTACACCATGTGGGATACTACGAGGCATCTCCAACCAGGCACCAGTGTCTCAGCAGCCGAGTCCTACCCGTGACCTTGAGTTTCCCACAGTGTAACCTCGCCTGTCACCAGATAGAGGAAACAAAACTGGGGGCTGGGAGGAGTGCTTTAATGGTCTTATGTGGCATTTCATATTTTTACCATGATTGAGAAAAAGGGAAATAAAAAGGCGCAAAAAGAAACCACATTCCGCAATCTGCAAACTATAATATTTTAGGCAGGCGTGCATGCAAACCTTCATTTGCCCCTCATTTAGCACTTAGCTGACAGGAGCTCTGCTTCCACTCCAGATACTGACAGACAGTAGTTTGCTAGTCTATAAAGCGTAATGACTTTTTGGAAAGGCTACGCCTTTCTAAAAGATATAGTTTATCTCAATGAGAATTTATGAGCTTGATGGAGGAAACACTTGATTAAATTTTACAGCCTGCAGCGTACAAGAGCCAAGATTAGATTATCGTAATTGGCCCATCTTATCTTAAAATCCATGAAATGCTGGAAACTGCATATCTGAGTTAAAGTGTGGTATCTGGAACGTACCCCTGTGCACTCAGGCCCTGTGGTGGTTCCATGCCCGGTAGAAATTACAAGGCAGAAAACCAGCATAAGCAACCAAACAAATGCTCTGTATCTCTGAGCAGTGCACAGATTCGCATAAAACTGTAAAAGGCCACGATCTATCTTCTGTGCTTACGTAACTGATCATCCAAGAATACACAACTGAAAACGATAGGGAAAAATACTGCAGGAAATGCCCGAAATACTCAGTCGGACCTTTGTCATTTTGAGCATTTTGTTTCCTGAACTCAAATAAGATCATACCAAGACAGTCACCACTTTGAGTGTCAATCCTTGTAAGTCGTTGCCCAAGCGTCGTTCTTGTAGGCTACCATTCAGTCCTTTCTCAGAGTCCCACGTTGCCAGCTAGAACAGAAAGTACAGTGAGTCTGGAGGACTGCTAGGCAGAAATCTTGCAGTATTTACATAAACATTGAACAGTAGCTTGACTGAATCTAGTACTGATAGAGAAAGGGTGAGTGATGTGTGGCTTTTTTTAATGCAGAATCAGAATTAGTGAGATTCAGAGGACAGACATAAACAAGTACCTTGCCTGAATGTATTTTCATCAATGCCTATAATATAACTGCTCTATCATCTGTAGCAGTTGTCGTATTATTTCGCTTAGATCACTCCAATATGACATTTGTCTCCAGTAAGTTTATATTGTCTGACAGTCCTCAGGATTATCTGCGGTCTCACTATCCCCTATTTCCCTCTCTGCTCAGATCCCCTCCCACTTCTCAAATCTTTCCCTACTGCTTATCAAAGACCGACCTTTTTTCTTGCTGTGCAGTGTTCTTGCTCACTGATAGTCATAAATTCTTGACATAGATTCTGTGGTGTCAAACCGTCTCCTCCGGTTTCTTGGGCTTTCTTCAGGTCTTAAGTTCTGTTTTCTTTGTTCTTATCCTACTTCTACCTCATCAGTAAAACAAGCACAGCCTCTCAAGTTCCCAGGCTCCTTATCATCCAATATCTCGTATCTACTAGTACCTCATCCATCTGCTAGATGTACCTGAATGCATGTTTGCAAGATATCTCCCTGGAACATTGCATCTAAATGTTTTATTTTTCAATTAAATGTATCGCTTTAAAAGTCAATTTTACTGCACTTTCTGAAGAGAAATGCAGCAAAATTCAATAGGATAGGTTCAATAGGAAAGTCAATCTTAAGAGGCCTTCGGATTATTCAAACTAATTATGCTCTTCAGCAGCAGCAGTCAGACACTCCTTTTGCCTTCAAACAGGATCCACGGGTGTAATTTTGTTCACAAGAGTCATAAATAGTATCAAGTAGAAACTGCTTCCTTCCTTTTTTCGGCTCTGCTCTTAAACACCAATACTATGCTCACATCCGTGGAAGTAGTGCTGTTTGCTGAAGGCATGCCCTGTAGAAATCAAACATAGCCCAAGATCTGTGAAATGTGGCTTCTTCCTGCCAGAAGCTAATTTTCATGTAACAAGTCAAAACCTTCTTGGAAAGAACTGATTTCACTGAAAATGCCTATGGGTAGTTGTCCTACATGATTTATTTCTGTGACTTCAGTTTTATCCTAAAGCCTCAAAAATCAAACCAACAAATAAAATGTGATGGGAGAGATCTGTATAGTTTTATTTTTGTTTTGTTGCACTAAACTGATAAACAGGGAACTAGAAGAGAACAGGACGTTGAGTGAATATTCAGCCATCGTAACTATCGCAACTGATGAAAATTATTCTGTAGTCGCTAAATCTTGAAAGCTGAGACACAGAACAAATCAAGCTACATCTCCTTTTAGCCAGGTGAGCCGGAGAATGGGAGAGAATAATAACTGAATGATATTCAGCTTTTTAATGACACTCCTGAAAGCTAAAGCATCTCAGACTGAAAACTCTCCCCCCTGTGGTGCCAGTTCGGAGTGACAGATGAGCTTCTGCATACAGAAGTGCCTGCAGCAATACAGGTAGATACCTATAGCCATTGTAGCTTTTCAATCTGAATCTAGATGCTTGCCCTGAAATATATTCAGCTGCTTCTTAGCTTTGGCTACTGCCGAACCAAATCTGACGTAAATCAATGTGGTTCAATAGACTTCAGAGACCAGTATAGGTGTGCATGGTATATATTGTGTTTCTGTTAAAGAAGTTCCCTGTGTAAGTCTTCTTCAGTTGTCCTGTGCAGTAAGTATATGATAGAAACATGAAAGGTTTTGGCCAGAATGGCTCATACAATCTACAGATGATGATTAAATATTTATTAAAAAATGGGAAATGTAAAACATTCATTTATTACCTCACCCCTGGTGGACTGACATTTCAATTCCTTCTCCCACTCCTTTTCATTCCAAAAACTCTGATTTCACAGAATCATAGAATCATAGAATATTTAAGGCTGGAAAAGACCTCTCAGATCATCGAGTCCAGCCTGTGACCTACCACCACCACTCAGCTAAACCCTGCCACTAAGTGTGGCATCCAGTCTGGCCTTAAACACCTCCAGGAACGGTGACTCCACCACCTCCCTGGGCAGCCCATTCCAGTGTTTTATCCCCCTTTCTGTGAGGAAGTGCCTCCGAATGTCCAACCTAAACCTCCCCTGGTGCAGCTTCAGGCTGTGCCCTTTTCGAATACCCTACATTGCACATTCTGTATTAACTCAAAGAATTCCAAAAAGGAACTGGAGATGTGTCAGTGCAAAACTATAAATTCATTCCTTTTATCCAGAAGGAGCAAGACAAAGATTCCACTTTAATCTAGCGAGGCTAAGTGCAAGGAGATGGAGCATATTTCACTTCAGCACACAAGTCCATAGCGTTCTCTATGGAGGCACAAACTTTGCACTCTCTAAAAAGCAAACTACGGAGCTAAAGCTGATAAATGGAACATGAGGAAAACCATTTCCAGAAGGATTTTTCCCTGTGCATCCTTGTGCTTCAGAACATTTAATTTGTTCAGAAGTGTGCCAATTTAACTCCCACTTCTTGCAGACAGAATTTTGTTTATAGAACCGATGTATTTACAGATATGTCTATCAATTTGTGACAGCTGACCTGTCGAGATCGGTGCCTGAGAAACTAATTTCCAGCACTGTTAAACACAATAAGTACTGCTGTTATTTGATAAGGCCGTCAGAGTTTCATTCTTCGTAGAAATATGTACCATGTTCCTACCAGAAGACTGAAGCCAAAGGTTATAGCACAGCCATCAGCTGATAGGAGATAAAGGGCTTTTAGATCTGATTATGACAACCAACCGCTTGCAGAATCAGCACTTGTAGGATGTATTTCAAGAATCAATGGTCTGTGGAACATATATTTAATGGCAGTCTGTGTGCGGTATTTTGCCTCTCCAGTTACTTGGTTATGGGATTTTGACTCTTGAAAACTTTCTTAAAAACTTCTTTCTTAAAGCTTTTCAACTTAAACCTGCTCCCTAGCTTCTCTTTCTGAAATAACCATATGGCTGGAAACCCTGTAGTTCTAGCCACACATCAGAAGTTCAATTATGCAGTAAAGACAAACTAGGGGAAACAAATGTGGATTTCAGACAGAGAGGTAGTTTGTTGGAAAATTCTGACTCAAGACATGCTTCTGATCTCTATCAACATTTGCTGCATTTCAAGCAAGGAAAAGCTTGGAGAGAGAAAGCCACATTTTTTCCAACCTCCACAAGCTCCGTACAGCTCCAAACACACATACTCAACACACAGGCAAAACAATTACGTGCCTAGGCCGCTTAGGAATGTCAAATGATGAAGGATGTCACCCAAAGTGTCGCTCTTCAACCTGCTGTTCAGGACTTTGTCCTGAAAGGTACGGATATGTGTCAGGACCTCCAACGAAATCTTGATGTCAGTGTTAAACTGCAGAGTTCCTGAGTGCCCACTGATAAATTAGAAGTTAAATTCTACAAAATAGTTTCATGACTTTGTTAATGATGCAGCTGCTGGCTGCCCAACACTTACTTGAGCGATTAGTTCCCCAGGGGAAATCATATTGAGGTGTCACAGTAAACCCACGCCAGTGAATACCAGAAAGAGCTCCACAGAACTGTGAAGACCCTCGTCAGCACAATGAGGCAGACCATCCTTCTGCTCAAATAAATCGAGGCTGCACGCATTAAACGCTGGTCTGCAAGATTTACTTCCTCCTGTGAACCCGATCCGTCAGATGGAGAGCCTGTGTGCCTCTGCCTTTCGCAGGTGAAACAGATGATAGGCTCCGTTACTTCTGACACGTCTTGTCACAAAGTCTGCATGTTCTTGCTACTCTATTACACAATAGTTACATATTCCTTGAATCGAGAACTTGAATTTAGTTTTCCTGTCTCTGCTGTGCACATTTACACCACTGGACTATGACAAATATCTGTCTCAGGCCCAAATACACGGAGACAAATGTTATCCCAAACTACTAGCAAATACAGTTGAAAACTGGCATTAGCATAAACTGTAAATATTTAATGTTTCTATCACAACAGGGAATAAGATGGTCTATACTATGCAGTAGTTACTGTCCAAACAACGCGTATCACTATTATCTAATATAATTTTAAATATGATGCCCTCCTAAACATGATCTACTCTTCGTGGAATGCGATTTTCATAAGAAATAAAGCAAGATAATTTTCAGCAGGTGTATAGTAAAGTTTTAAGGGCTAAAATCAATCCAGAGCATGCACCTTCTCTCTTACCAAAGCCCAAAAACATTTATCTGGTGGCTCCTTTGGAACTAAGGTTACACTATCCACAGAAATTAAATTTAGGAAGTCCTGCCTCAAAATGCGAAAAACTTCTAAAAGCCAGGAAATTAAAGAGAGTGCAAGGCAGGCACTTTGCATGCCATGAGACAGGGACACCTGTATCAACCCAGAGCACATTTTCTGTGAATATGAAAGCTGTTCTATGCATGGAGTTAAATAAATTAATCGTCATCACTCCCAATCTGGTAATGTTTTTAGATTGAAGTTCAACTGAGTTGGGTTTTGCTTCAATAACAGCCTGTTTCTTAAACTTGAAGTCAACATAGCGTATATCAAATAGGATGTCCTTGCACCAGGTACATATAGATATATATATATAGTATAGTGGGGCCTCGCTACCTCTACCACTTTTGAAGTATGATTAAACACTTCCTGAAACACTTAACATTATAAAGGCAGATTTTAAGTGAACGTAATAATCAGAAAAACAAAACAAACAGAAAA